>JAODTT010558607.1:0-12024 GCA_025400115.1 Pentamera pediparva
GTAGGTTCCATTTTTTTAAGTCTTTGGTATGAACCTCCTGCGTTTCCATACACGTCACATAGGTGTTGGACTGGGGCATGATTTTTCCTGACATGCGCCTTCAAATCACGTCGGGTCTTGAGTGTCTTCAAGAATCCCCCCTTTCTCACAATTGATCCGGAAAAAGGTCGGTAAATATAATTGTTCCTTTTTGCAATCGAAATTGATCAGAGTTGTCCTTCAGTCCATGAGTGGCCTCCGCTACCCGTTCGCAATGTAATGCGTATGACGTTGCGACTTTCGTATAGATATGTATTGGGAGTTTTCTGCGGAGTTGGCCACCACTATCGGCGGAGTCTCGATAGCTCAGTCGGAAAAGCATCCGAACGTTAAGAGGTCCCCTGTTCAATTCCTGGTCGAGGCTGAATTTTCCGTTTTAGTGGATGATCACTGTTTTTGTTTTCGTTTTTCCGAGCCGTTGCACACGTTTGCTCTCCTGCTCCTCTACCAGGTCCGTCGCAAATGTTCGGAATGGAACTTTTCTGGTTTCCAATTTTAACTTTGGCCAAGACTTTGGCCTTCACTTAACCTTTCCGCTTTCTCAGAGCGTCGCATTCGTTTTCTCTCCAACTCCTTCACCCGATCCAACGAGGAAATTAACGCTTCCTCGTCCTCTATCGGAAACTTGTTGATGTATATCCGTGCAAGTTGCTCAGAAATATGAATGACGATACGGAGAGCACGGGTGTTTTTGAACGTTTTTGAAGAGTCACATAATTACCCACGCAGCTGCAAACCTGTCAATCTATACGGCGGATAGCTTGAGAACCTGCGTGCCCCAGTCGACGAAAGGGACGTGCTGTGCAGAGCGAGCGGTTGAACTACATTCACATCAGCCGGATTCCTCCCATTTGTGTCAGTCGGAGTTGATTCCTGCGTACAAGTTACAACTGGTACAAGCAAACGCCTCGATGACCCCCACTCCCCATTTCACCTCGCGTTCCGAGAGAGCTACCAGCATGCCTTTGCATCTGACATTGAATCGTTTGTGTCCTACAGCGGCATGGCAGCTCTTTGCAAGAGACGGCACTGATATGAACCAGTCTATAGCCTTCCACTGACAGATGACCAGACTTGTCTTACTGTGGGACAGTGCGAGTCGATCAAGCTGTCCATTCTGCTCCTGCTTTGGCCGCAGCAGCATTGTGTTCCCAGCTGAGGATGTCCCGGCATGGCCCTTATCCGGTGATGTTATCACTCTCTCAAACTGCCGATTGAGACGCGTGTACCCAGTGCTGGGTTCAGGGACAGACTTCGACACTACTGCATTGTCCATTGCTGACGAAGCTGTACAAGCAAGGCTTCAACATGGCGGCCATATTCTCTCTCCTGCCGATGTCAACCAATCGGCTGTGCGAGTGCTGTGTAGCTCGCTCTGTCCGTTACCGCTTCACATGATGATATTCGCAAACGACGTACGGTGCAAAAAGGGCGTATCCTCCACCAACTACTATAACTGTAGCAAACACCATGTCAACCAAAGAAATGAACAAGTTATATCCTTTATCCTCGTTAATACCCCCTACAAGGTTTCAAATGAATCATTTGGTACTATTGCGAAATATGTAAAAAGCTATCATCTAGGTTGATGAGGAGCTGCAGGCACAGATTGATCTGCTGGATAACTTTGGGTATATATATATTCGTTTTCGTGTGGCACGAGGGTATACTTAACTATGTGGCGACATGAGTGCTGGTGCAGGCACATATTCGTACCAGTGCGGGCACAAGAGTATACCCAAGAGGATGCCTATTACCACTCGGCTGAACCCAATGATCCATTTTAAGGTTGACGCCTTACTAGCAACGAAAGTCGGACTCCACCAATGAATTCTCCGTGAGAATCTTACAAACTTTAGATCAAAGATCAATTGCATGAATCCTACAAATTAGGCTACCTAATTAGCATAATAACCAATCAGCGTATTTACATTATGTTGATATGGTGAACATATTAGCTCATTCATAGTTATTATATTAACTACATCCTCGTAGCCTATACGGTTCTTGCGTAATCTTGATAACGTCAATGGTCGTTTACTCCATCTAATTTGCATAATTTGCATAGTTTGTTCGATTGTTATGAAAGCTGGTGGTGTGGTCTACCCCTGGTCCTTGGAATGTTGAATGGTAAACAACCGGGGTATCCAGAGGTAATTCGATGCGTCTGATTTGGGCATAGACTATTTCCAACTTCAACATTCCCCATGTAAGTTACGTGAATGCTGGCAACTCACAACCTTGAACTGTATGAATGACAACTGAGGCTTGCTCGTTGGGTCCATGTAAGCTCCTTGAAGATATTCAGCCTCGCCAAATAGGATATTTGGAACGCGTCTCTGGGGTTCTTAAGTAAACAATTGACCAATTCGTTCATCGTTACTAGTGTCCGACATTAAATCATCTAACATGATCAGGTTTCTTCATCGGAAGGCATAGTCGACGCCCATCCTCCATTATCTTACGCTCAATGCATAAGTAAGATAGGGGACTTTTCCGCTGTACATAGGTTTGCATCTGATTTCGATACAACCGGAACCCTCGATTATCTGCCTGTACAATAATTTCATCTTCAAGAACGTCTAGAAAACTAGTTTTAGTCAAGGTGGCTGCATTCCCATTCGACCCCTTACATCTCTTGTTTTTCCTCCCCCAAAGCAGTAGTAACATTTGCTGGATAGTGAAATGAACCCTTCCCCTCCCATTCCAGTTCAAACAAACCCGGGGTCCGCTCATCACACTGACTATGCTCCTGGGTGTTTGACTGGGGGATCCAGGTATGATTCTCGTGCTCACACATTGCGCGCATGTGTGGTTTAATGACGTGCTCTAACGAATCGGCGGGAATGGCTAGATAAGCCGAATCTGTATCCATCTCGCAGTACTCAAAATCGGTAGAGTCGACAAATTTCTGCATGAAATCATAATAAAATTGTAACGTGCGTAATTTCGCGTATTGATAGACGAATTCCGCATTCTTGAATATTGGCAGCATTTCAGAAAATTGGGTTTTCAAATGATCGGGAACGGTGATATCGCATTCCACTGCGCCGAAAATTGCCCCAGATTTTTCATGAGATAGAATTTCTGGAAATGGGAATTAATATCTTGAGAAAATTCTGATGTCAACTGATGATTTCCGTTCTTGCTGCTATTCACACTCCCATTTCTCAATCACTTTGATGCCAGTTTCTCGTACTTGCGCCGTATTTTGTCGAGTTTCGGCATACAACTCTGAGAACGTTTTTTTCTTCACCGCATCGAAGGTTTTATTCTTATTCAGCGCGCACGAGTGCTCGTGCCAAAATAACCCATGAAATTGAAATGCAATAGGACCACTCTCATCATTGTAATAACTATTCCCAGGCAATTGACGCTTTCCTAACCACACATCTTTTCCGATGAAATTATGATCAATATGTATTCCCCTTTTGTTTTGCCTTCCACTCCAACCACTTTACTGCGGTCTTCTGCATACTATGAGTAAATTCTCTCCGAAACCCCGTTTCCGCCCTACGTCCTAAAACAATCCCGGTTGGCATTTCCTGCATAATTGCCCAAAGATAAAGCGCATTTGCGTCGAACCGAGTACCTTTTGACATGTTTTTTCACCTCTCATTTTAGTTTTCGATTTTTCCTGCATCTTATTGAAAATGATAGACGGGCCACCTACGATATCGTTTTTGTATAGGGTGTACAAGTCCTTGTGATTCTGGGGGAAGAGGCATCAGCTATCATCCTTAATGTCATCAATCAGGTATCTTAAGGTTAGTCCAGGTACAGAGATCCCCTGCTCGAACATGTCGATATTCTTATCTTCATGGCAAGCATTTTGTCGATTGCATCCAGAAAGGGCACAACATCCTTGTTATTGTACCATATCAGAACATCCCTAAAAGTTGACATACCCAAATCCACCGACATCGTTTTGCAATAATCGTAGTCCTCTTCGGAGATGCTACAATTCTTCAACTCGTTATAGAAGGCCTCATAATTCATCGATCGAGTCCATCCAGTCGTGAGGGGAAAACCCTTTTCTTCATTACATTTGTACGCTTTCTAAAACTGCGCGTATAAGAACAAACGGGAGCTATGTAATTTGTTAGTAGAGATGCACATATATTCATTGTTGCGCTTAATAATTGATAATAATATTGATTGTAAATTCTTTTCGGTAACTTCACACTCGTCGTCATTGTCAACAGTATATCTTCCAATTCAGATATAGCGTTACCAATAGCTGGGGTGCTGTTTTAAGTTGCTCGAAAGCTGACACACTGATTCCTGTACAATAGGTGATAAAATTATCGATTAGTGTAGAGGGTCTCCTTCGGATATAAAACAGTGTGGTTCCTTATAATATGGTACGTTTCAACACACGCTAATACTTAGGGGTTTGTGCTTACCCACAGCTTTAAGTTTAGGGCCATTTGATTGGGCAACGTTCGCCTGGTCGAGATACGTCTCAATGTCTAGGTTGGGGATAATACCTACACTCGTTGGGGATGGAAATACCGACCGTTTTGAGTCTTTCAAAAACAGAGGGAGGTAGCTTGAAAATACCCCGGGGAATTTATTGGGCACGTTTTGCCTACAGACAGGAATGTGACGATGTAAAAATCTACCCTGTTTGAATAGCCTGTCTCATTTGATACATTGAAAAGTGTGACCGTAATGAGCCATGTAAGTGATGTTTGAGAAGTGGCCGTCGTAGTAATTTAGACACATTGAAGACTTGAACCGACAAAGTGAACGTCGTAGCAATTCGGCAACTGGATCAGTTGGATCATCCAGAAGCTCATAGACGGACACATTGCATTGGGATATTTTCTCAAGTACCCCTAAATCGTTGAATGAAAATAGACGCATTCTCCGAGCCTCCCACGCCTGTTTGATATTTCTTGAATAGGGTCTTGGGGGTTTGATCGAAGCAAGCAGTTTCAGCCCAATAATGTGATAAGCGAGACACCTAAAGAAACAAAGATTATCTTCATAGGGTCTGCGCGTTTTGTTGTTTGTCGCCATGGAAAGTATGTATCTTTATTCTGTTCCTTCGGTTATGAGGATTCCGGATGGCTCCCCAATTTTCCCGGTAGAGGGTTGTTAGGGGTGGATCCGCTCCGATGCCTCGTCGGGGATGGTGGTCGGGCTGTCCTCCACTAGGTGGGGTTGTGGCGAAGACGGAGAGGTTGTTGGTTGCAGCGCTGACGTTGCTGGTGGTGGTGAAGACTCGGCATCCACCCCAGACGGTGAACAGATCTGTAAAGAAAAATCGCTAATATTTATACGATCATACTTTCAGTGTAATAGAATAGTATGGATCCTGCACTTCAGTGACTTTTCACCTTGATGTATAATTTGTAGCTGCCTCCATATATCATCTCTACGCCTCCATCGTCAAAACGAAAGTGTACAACCTTATATTATTATGATCCAGCTGGGTGTTCTATACCGTACACACGTAATTTTTTATCCTTCGGTATTCTCGATCTACCTTACCTGAAGAAAGGGGAGGAGGTAACAACCAAATAATAATTTATACCGGGTAATTGTTCTCTGAATTTCATCTCTTACCAACTCTGATCGTTGTTGCTGGTTGGGGGAGTGGATAGGTCGATAACGTCTGAATCCTCCGGAACCGTTGTACCCATCGTCGCAGGTGACGGAGCGGGTTTCCTCGTCACGGTATAGGGTGGTGCTGGGGACTCCTCCTCCCCCGACGGTGGTGGAGGTGTTGGTGGCGGGTTGTGGACTTCTGCTGTTGTTGTGAGTTAGGTGTTGTATGGCGCGGCCGGTGCAGGGTTGCTTGTGGGTGTGGTGGGTTGGACTTGGGTGGGCGTATAAGATAGGCGTCTCCTCATTGCCATATGGGTTTCCAAATGTCTCTTCCGCGCATACATTGTGCGGAATGTTCTTCCACACGTCACACACGAGCTGGAGTGGGGCATGAGTTTTTCTGAGGTGACACTTCATATCACGAAGGTTCTTGTATCTCTCAGGACACCCATCCTGAACAATTGATCTGAATAAAAAAAATAATGGCTAGTATTTAATAAATCCATCAACGTTATCATTCTCGCCCTATGTATACAATTTGTATCTGTGTTCTTCCCTCTCTAGAGAGTCGGAATCCAAGCGGTTGCAGTGCTAAAAAACAAAGCGTAGTATCGGTTATAGTTGTTATATTTGCTCCAACTTTGTTCAGTGGTTGACAACTGCGCAGGATGAACTTTCTGAGGAAAAAACATTGTGTTAATATTAACACGAATGCAGAACGAATGAAAATACACATACGCACAAACACACCCACCCACAATGAATAATACATTTTTTAATCGGCGACTTCCTTGCTGATGAAATGTTCGACTTGCCACGAATTCCCGCTTTCAACCTTCTGGCTTTCTCCAGCCGCTGCACGCGATCCTTCTCCCTACTTTCCACCATGTTCAAAACAGAAATCATTTCTCCGTCCGGTTCCTGTGAATTTAACTTAAAAAATTGTTGCTAGAAATTTCGCCTTCACGAACGATATATTCCCGATCTGTTGTGGATGGTGTGTTGTGGGCTGAATGTGCGTCGTTGGCTGGTGCCGCCAATGGGCCTCTAATTATCGTGGGGTGCCGGTGAGTCGTTGGCTGCTGGTGGGTCCCGGGCTGCTGTGGATGATGTGTTGTGGGTTGGTGGGGCCTGGGTGTCCCTCCCCTCTTCGGCATGTGTGAGGGCGTGCCTTTTTTTTTTATTTAAACCTTGTTCGAGATGCCTTCAGGCACTCCTCACACACGTGTTTGTGAGGGCCACGTACCTTCCGTACATGTCTCTTAATTCATATCGTGGCGGGATTTGAAGGATTTCCCGCACCCAATCCTCTCGCATTTCACCTGTAAATAAATAAACGTATGAGGAGTGAATATTGATGAAGTAAATAACACCTGATCAAATTGGCACGAAAACTAGCAATGCCTCGGGTGCCGTCGCTCTGGATCCTGTGGGGAAAAGTAGCTGGGTGAAGTTTAAAGAAATATTGATCTGGTGGCACGATTCACGTTATTGAAGACATATGCTTACTTTGCGTCCCGGTGGTATATTTTGAGAGACCGAGGTTTCCCAAAACAAAGAAAGAACAATTACCTTCGCAGCTCCATATATCATGTTAGATCTTCTCAGGACTCGAGTGGCATTGGTAGATCTAGATCCCCAGTCGCCGTGGTCGAAGGTGTTGAGGTTGGGCGGCCGAGGCTGTTGGGGCCAACTCCGCCGTCACTGCCGTGGTCGAGGCTGTTGGGGCCAACTCCGCCGTCACCCTCGTGGTTGAGGCCGTTAGTGCCAACTCCGCTGCGGTCAAGACTGTTGGGACCGTCTCCATATCCTGTACTGTGGTCGGGGCTGTTAGAATCAACTTTGTGGTCGAGGGTGGAGTCATGAACCACTTCCCATAGTCCTTACAGCGGTGGTGGAAGGGGGCATGAATTTTATGATTATGTCCCCTCATATCGTGACGCGTCTTGAAAGTCTTCTGACACCCGGGCTTCTCACACTGTGAGAAAACAGTGAAGAATGATAAAAACTCTCATCATTAGTATTTGCTATCGTTATTATATTCGAATACTGCTGATATTGGAGTATCCATGCTGACGTGCTGAAAAAGTACCCGTGTTCAGCACGATAGATTCTGGAAGGTTAATGCCGATTCTAATGCGTTGTTTGCGACCAAGGAGGAAATCCAGAATCCAGTCACAGATGGCAGTCGGGGGAATTGAGGTGATTTCGTAATTTCAGATGTAAGCGGGGACGGAACGATGGTGTTGAATGCAGAACTCTAATCCTTGATACCATCGAATAAATATCTCAAGGTGAGGCCCGGCACCGAAATACATTGTTTGAACATATCCATGTTCTTGTCTTCAGAGAAAGCGAACATTTATTATTATACCAAACTAAGGAATCTTTGAATGTTTGCATGTTCGGATTCCTCAACACCCGTTTGCAATAGTCGTATTCCTCGTGCGATATGTTTGTACTCTTTAGTTCGTTATAAAAGGCCTCTTGTGGTGGGAGAGAAGTGGCCGACAATTGGTCTAGCGAGTCCATCCAGTCGTGAGGGGAGACACCTTTTTCCTCTCGACATGAGTCTTTCGATGCCTCTTCGATTCCCAAATTGTACGGAAACCCTTCCCATAGCTTGGGCATGGACATCTATAAGGTGCACGATATTTTCGCATGTGGCTTTTCACATCATGCCTTGACTTGAATATTTCGTTTACAATTTTGAGTTGGCACTCAACCGTTTGCGTTATACGGGACACTCGAAGATTCCTGACAGGGGCGTTAGTAATCTCTCTCAACTGCTCAAGGGTTGCTTGGATTCCGACGACTTTTTGGCCCTCTTAGCTGCTTTTGCCAACCGCTTAGCTTTTCGCTTTTCTCCTGCCTCGACTTTCCCTAAGGCTGCGATAAGCTCGCACTCATTTTCCGTTGGAAAATCCATCCGAAAATGGACACCGTCGTCCCCATGCTCCGATCGAATATATCGTGCTTGCCCCAGGGGCGACTACATAGAGCTCACTCGGGCTCCGCTTGAGGAAACCGTTTGTTTTATTGGGTTTTAGGACAACGTCCATCTTCCTCAGCATGTCGGTAATTTCTTTCTGCTGAATTTGTCCGATGAACTCCGCTTCGCCTTGCTGTTTCTCTGTGGAAAAGTTATTCACCCCAACTTGTTACATGGAGCCTCCTTCGAACACCGCGTGCGAGTCTAGACTACGCCGTGCCTCCCCACCACACATCAAAACGTTCCTCCCCTGAAGCCACGACACACCAATCGTGCTGTGATTGCAACGGTGGTCAAACTCACAACCATAACATAGTTCCCTCTATGTCACCTCACTTATTCTCACAGTCACTTGATAATGGCGTCCATTGCCACCGGTACTGATGCATCTTCATTTAACTGTACTTCATCGACTGAATATCATCAAACGTCGTTTCGGCTCGATGCCGTCGAGGTGATGCCTCACAACGTGCCCTTTTGATCTACTATCACTGGTGGCAGACGGAAGGTCGACCATCGTTTGAGGGCGTATCCACCGAGTCCGAGGTAACGGTCACGTCATCTTCATCGTCAGAATCCAAGATCCATATCGTGTTATTCTCAAAAAATAATATGAAATATCCATAAAAAATTGGTATTGCACTTCAATTATTCGGGTATCAGAACTGGGAATATTGTTTCAAAATGGACCACTGTTTCGTGGACACACTAATACCCTGTGGTGTTGGGTGAGCTTTACTGTACTGCTTGTAGCGTTTGTGCTCTCTCATGCTGACGTAGTATTGTCCCCCGAAAAGGGACGTAGACAATAGGACCGCTGTTTTTGCAAGAAACTCTGCTTTTAACCTTTTTGCTTCCTCCACTCGTTGCACACGTCCGTCTTCTCTTCTGCTCCTCTACCAGATCCGTCGAACCAAAGTTCAACTTTGGCCAAGAATTTGGGTTCCAACTTTTTCGCTTTCTCCAAGCGTCGCATTCGTCTTCTCTCCACCTCCTCTACCCGATCCAACGCAGAAATTAACGCTTCCTCGTCCTCTTTCGGAAACATGTTGATGTATATCCGTGCGAGTTGCTCAGAAAAATGAATGGAGATACGGAGAGCACGGGTGTTTTCAAACGTTTTTTGTCTGGTATGCAACTAGGGATGATGAAAATGAATGAGAATAACCGACTCACCTCATGTCGCAACAACTGAAACCCTACCTTAATTCCTTCCTAGAACTCGCTACCAATCCCAACGATCCGGTAGCTCATAGTCCACACTCGTGTGAAGCAGAATGACGCCATGTTGCAGCTTACGCCGTACAAAACGTACGATGTGACAGTTTAGCAGGTTGCTTAGGTCCTGATCAAACATGTGACAGTTTAGCAGGTTGCTTAGGTCCTGATCAAACATGTGACAAACCGACTGGAGACCATAATGATGGGTCTGACCCATCCTCTGAGCTGCCATCCACACGGACACGGTCCTGATGAAATTTCCATCCGTAGAAGTCATGATAATCCCCAGGGAGAAATATATCAACCCCACTACGATTCTTGAAAAATATGTTAACTTTAGTAAGGACTATTTCAGCCTCCAGTTCCTTCAACAAGTCAATGATTTCCTTTCGCTGAATAATGCGGGCGAATTCTCCTCCACATTACTGCCGCAAATCGACAGCGGATTGCAATCGGAGTGCTTCCATACTATTACCAGAAAGTCACACTCGCGGCAAGTAAAATAATAAAACGGTCCCAACGATCCGGTAGCTCATATTCCACACTCGCGTGAAGCAGAATGAGGCATGTTGCAGCTTAAGCCTAACGAAACGTACGATGTGACAGTTGAGCAGGTTGCTCAGGTCCTGATCATACATGTGACAATCCAAACCGACTGGAGACCATAATGATGGGACTGGCCCATCCTCGAAGCCGTCATCCTCACGGTCCAGGTGAGATTTCCATCCGTAGAAGTCGTGATAATCTCCAGGGAGAAATATTTCAACCCCACTCTGATTGTTGAAAAATAGTAAGAACTATTTCAGCCTCCAGTTCCTTCAACAAGTCATCGATGTCCTTTCTCTGAATAATGCGGACGAATTCTTCTCTACGTTTCTGCCGCAAATCGACAACTTGTCGTTCCGTAGGGGAAAATATTAAGGATAACGGGATGAATGAAAAAAGCACCTCTAACAAGGAAACTAATTTTTCGGAGATCTCCAAAGTTTGGTTGCTAATAAAAATGTAGTTGTCACGCTGTTCCCTTTGGCTACAATGTGTGACATATAGTGACTATCTGAACGTGTTTAGCGAACAAACACTTTTCTAAACACTTTGTGACTATTTGTGAGTTATTTTCACCACCTCTTCACAATCCAAGATTGTTTGTTCCATTTTTTCAGCTCTGGCTGAGAATTACAACTTGTTGGCCTTCTCTAGGCGCTGCGTTCCTCTATTCCTTGACAATGTCAGGAATCTATGTAGTCGTGACAATGGGATTGAGGATTTGTGAAAATCCTTGTAAACACGATAATTCCAGAATGCCGATTCCGAACAGGTTGAAAATCATTGTGTAGCTTTCTGATGGTGGGTACATGAACCCCATTGATCTTGGTTGAGATCGGGTCGTTTTTCTGTGATAAATCGGGAATTTGTGAAAAATTGATGTTTTGGGCACATTTCAGCTTTTAAACACGAAAACTTGAATAGGTCTGGATGGATGAAGCTAATACTTGGAATGTATGTTCCCCATGAGTACATGAACCCTCTTGTTTAGGGTCAGGTCAGAAGTCACCAGAGGTCAAGTCAGGAATGATGGACTTTAGTGCTGATCTTTTGAGATGCCAAATGGCAGTAGATTCGTATCGGCAGTTGATGACAAGTAGACTAAGAGCTCTTGAATTGCACTCTCAATGTCCCATTCTATACTTACCGGCATTCTCTATTCGTCGCATTTAACGTAAGATCTATCCCGAGTTGTTCGCTAGAACCAGTACATTCGCCCCCTTCGGGAGGCGCCTTGGTGTATCGGTGGTCATGCTGAACAGCATAGTGTACCAGGCCTAGGTAGGTCACATGGAAACTGGGAAGATGCCTTCCACCTGGTCCCTCCAATGGTTGTTGTAGTACTCTGGCAAAAGGGAACCAACAACCATCCATGCGATCTCGCATAATTACTGAGTTTAGTGGAGAGGCGTGTTAGAATCGCCAAATAAAACGAGCCCTGGGGTGAAGATTGATTCAGATGCTACCGAGACATTACCCGACTCCCCGAGCGACGGGGGATTATGCGACACAGCATTATTGGTTGTTGGCTCTCGTTTTGCCACATCGTAGAACAGAAAAATCGTTGTATTTGGTACAGGCCGTACAGCAGTGCATTGGAGGGCTCTTCAGCCAACAGGAATCTTGTAGTTCCGATCATAGTGGCTGTTTGGATGATGACAGAATACTAT
>JAODTT010559718.1:0-12020 GCA_025400115.1 Pentamera pediparva
GGGAAATGAATGGGACCTGCCGATTGGATTACTGCGTGCACTCATTTTCCTGCTGAAAAGCAGAGATCAATGAATGACAAAATGCTTTCTCATTACGATGTTTCCTGAAATAGTGACTAAATTTGGAGGGGTAACATCCTATAATTCACCAGTGAACACATTGTGACTGGCAAAGCTACAGTATCTTTGGTCAAGAGGTTCCGTTATTGACACACATTAAACAATCTGTATTGAAACCAGGCCTTGTATACTCTGTTGCCTTATGAAAGGGAACTTGATCTCGCATTTGTGCAGTCGTAAAGACTGGCATCAGGGGCATGACGCAAGGTTAGATTGACAGCTGATCTAGGAGTATACCCTCCCCCTTCAGACAACTTTTTTATGGCTAGGGAACAAAATGGTGCTTTGTGACATACATGTACACTGTAATTTCAAGCCGATCTATTCACAATATTGCCGATTATCTACATTTTTTATACTCCATGACAGCGGGGCGCACGCCTGTTAGGCCCCTCTGAATCCACTCTTGGATTAATGTTATGCTCACCTTTGATCTGTTTGTATTTCAGTGTCCTCAAAGTCAAAGTCGTCTATAACTTCACCAATATCCTCCGGTTTCTCATTGGCAGCAGCGATAGTCTCCTCACAAGTCCCCATCATCATTATCCTAGCATTTGGTTTGATTTTCAGGTCGGCCAGCTGTACATCATCAGAGGGGGGTTTTCCTGAAATATATAAAGAAGATAAGTGTGAAATTTGGTGCTCACACATGCGTTTCGCTATTCCCTATTTTCTAATTTGTGTGCAGGGATCTGCGCCTGTGAAAGTGACAGTGAGCTTGGTATGATTTGTGCATATGCTTGTTGTGTTCGGGATTTTGAGTTTGCTGGCAGAAGGAATATGATTCTGGTGTGGTTCAGCTCTGTGCTGAGGGGAGGTCTCAGTGAAAACAGTAGTGGGTTGAAGTTTTATGTAGTGTGCATGAAATTTCCCTAAATTTGGACCCGCGTCACCATTGCATCGAGTGAGTGAGTTAAATTATCATTTACATCCACTTTATCTGCTGGCCAGTCAGACTTCCATTCATATTAACGAACCATGAACTCAATTCTTCAAATTTCACCTCATCCCATCTGGCAACCGGGGCTTTTGAGTTATTGCCAGATGTTCAAATGGCACTGGGGTGGGTGCATGGTTCAACATTGGATTTGATGAATTCGTGAAATAGATTCCCCAAAACAGCACAAGTTTGTGAATCTGTGAACTACAAATACTTACCTCCCAATCTGGCAACCCTGCACCACCCCCATATACCATTCCTATCCTTATACCTGGCAATTACACAGTCCGGTCTAGCCACCCCAATCGCCCTTCTCGATTTACCAGTAAAATCTCAAGGTTTGCCTAGTACCTTAGCAGTTTTCTAGTTTAGTGTGGAGGTTTGTGAAACTTACTGTACTGTAGTCTGTAGCACAGCGGAATGATCGATGACTAGGCTAGGCCTAGGCAGTAGATTATTATTATTATAAACCGTATTTGTATAGCGCCTCTTTCGAAATAAATTTCATTCAGAGGCGCTTCACAGAAGCAAAACAGAGCAATTAGGCCTAGCAGTTCAGTTCTTGTAGAGTGTGGACGTGTTTTCGTTCGCTCTCCACACGCCATTGTCCACGCATTGTTTTCGCTTTGTGTTCATTGTGTTGGGTCTTTGTTGGCTGGCCGTCCTGTATGTAGCCTATAGCTTAGGCCGTCCAGCGCAGTGTACTTGTCTTTTCACTACTGCTTTGAGTTTTTGGGGTGTATAGTTTTCAGTAGGCCTAGCTGTCATGGCTTCCCGCCGTGACAGCAAAATAGTCAAGTTGAGTTTCTCGGGGGGAAACAAGGTCGTCCCAGAGCAAGTTTTTTCTATTCTCTCGTCGGTTGGTATCAAGATCCCAGTGGATATTGATGCGCTTCAGCCTCTCAGAAGATTTAACACGTATGATTTGAGATTTACTTCGGATGTTGCACGGGGAAGGGGGGTTCAAGCCTTAAAAGGAGTGAGAGACCTGGTCACGGAACCGTATGATAGCTCAGTGTGTGTGTTAGTGCTTCACCTCCCCCTGGAGTCAAGAGAAGCCATAGTTTCTCAAGCTTTGGGTCGTTTTGGGAAAGTTCTAAAATATGAAGAACAAGAGTTCATGGAACATAAAGGGGTGAAAAATGGAACCAAAAAACTCAGGATGGAGCTTTCTTCTGATATTCCTTCCATTTTGTGGGTTAATGGGATCAAAACTGAAATTAGTTATCGAGGTCAGCCCCGTACATGCTGGAAGTGCGATTCGCCAGGCCACGAAGCCAAGTTATGCCCAAAGAGGCAATGTCGCCGTTGTCTCGTGGTTGGCCATGACGTCTCTGTATGCAAAGGGGACATTGTTTGTTCCCTGTGCAAGAAGTCGGGTCACCTCTTCAGGTCGTGCCCTGATCGTTCGTATGCAGCGCGAGTAGCCGGGGACGCTCTCCCCCCTCCAGCTTTGGTACCCATCAATCCCCACCCCCCTGTTACTGCTGTGTCTCTAGGGTTCGAGGACACCGCTCCTCCGGTCGGTTCTGGTTCAGACAGTGTGGTGATGGATCCAGTAGAACATCGTACTGATGCAGAAATAGACCTGGCCATCAAGGGAATGATGGAAGACTGGCAGGATCAGATTTGCAGTGACCGTGACGAGCGGGAACCTTCTATTCAGGATGCCATAGCAGCTGGCGTATTTCCCACCCAAAAGGTCCAAGGTGATTTTGGTCCAGATCGTAAATTCTTGCAAGTTGGGGAAGGTCATGATAATCTAGACAAAGGTGGTGTTGTTGAACCCAAATCCCCCAGTGGCACTGCCGAGTATGATCAGGAGTCTATCCATGAGACACTTAGTGGGTCTGATCCGGAGTCTCAGATGGAGGGAGTTGACTCCGCTTCCGGTATTGACTTACCTGTCCCTTCTAACAACTTAGACGCCGATTGCTCCTCTATGAATAGTCCGACCCGAATGAACGACCCGATTTCAGTTCCTAGTGATCAGTCGATAGTCACCCATAGCAGTCCTTCGGTTACTGTCTCGTTGGTATCGGAAACATTTTCAGCCACCTCTGATTTGGCCCCAAAAGTGACAAGTGAATCCACTGGCAGTACTTGTGCCGTCCCCAAAGTTATTTCTACCAGTGAAGAGGCCTTAGGCGCTGCCTTTAGGGCGAAGTTTAATAAATCTAAGAACAGAAGAGGCCAGTCGACATCAGGATCGCACGTAGGTAAAACTAATGTGAAAGGAAAGTTTTTAAACAAGTAGTGCCAGTGGGTGCCTTGTTGTTATCAGGATGGAGTTGTTTTGTGGGTGGCCTGGTTTTTCCGTCTCTCAGTTCGATTTGTGTGGCCTGTGCTCGCGAGTCGGTGGCAGATTCGATAGCGGAGGGGGTGTTGTTTCATTATGTTTCTTAGAGACCAGTATCTGTTGTTCCCTATGTTTCTGAGCATACTGTAATGGTTTCAGTTGAGTTCTCATATCATTGCCGTGGGCTCTATAGTCTCTAGTGCCATCGGCTTTTGGCATGTATCGTTTTCTGTTAACTGGGCTTTGTTAATAGGTTACTTGGGTTTGTTTGGCCGTTGGCCCGTGTCAGTTTCTCGTCACGTAAAAAGCACACACAAGTTGAGGGGTGGGGTTTGGGGTGCGCAAACACAGGTCGAACCACGACTCGTGGAAAACCTTTAGTCAGAGACGTAGCTAAGGTCAGACGATTCGTGGGTGGGAAAGCTAAGGAATTCCGACTGAGAAACAAAACAATTGAACTGAGTGTGGGAGTGTCTGAAGATTGAGCGGAGCCCTAATGCTGGCTAAGAACGAAGACAAATTGTCAAACATGTCGCCCTAAAACAGCGAAATGAACGAGTCAAGCTGTCAAAGTGCATGGAATTCTAATTTGAATATATTAGTAAATTCTGAAGATTCAACTATATATCATGGGATCAAACACCAGTACTAGTTGTCCAGGCACACTGGGATTGACTCTGTGGGAAGGAGAGTGACACCTTCACTTATCAGTCTCTATCTGTGTCGTCTAGCTATCGTGTTGTGCCCGCCCCGGATGACGCTGTCCCTGGACCGGCGATGGTTGTAAAAGGGGTAGGGCGTCTTACGTCACCACAGGATATCATGATACTCCCCACAATGGTTCCCCAAATATATGACATAACGATTAGTCAGAACAGACTGTTCAGTTTTGATCGGTGAACTGCGCAATTTTACATTGTGTGCTTCAATAAATTGTGCTCTAGTACATGGTAAACGAGGACGTTATGATTTGTATACAAGTTGTTGGTACATTCTCTGTGATTACAGCCTTCCCCAATATAGGGGTTGGTTGTAATACTCGACTCCACATTATCTTCCAGTTTGTGTCTTTGTGAGGTTTTTCAGTGACTGTTTATACATAGCCTACTTATAGCCATGAAGAGCATGTGTATGCTTTGTTACATGATAATGAACATGATCTATCTTGCAATTCTCTCAAAAGTTTTACAACCAGCCTCGGTCTCCCCACATCTGCACCAACCATGGGCTATGAGGCCGTCCCGGTGGCCAGGCCCAGTCCACCAGGTCCTGTGCCGACAGGAAACAGTGAACCTGATCCGCTACTGGATGGGGCACTACATGTCAAACTAAGCGTAATCAACGACAATGAAACAGGCAATTTGCCTTCAACGGCTGTGAGCACTGAGCAGTCACGCTGGACATGAACCTTCCGCTTCTCCAGGTTCCGAGAATGTGGTCGGATCCTAGTGTTCACTGATCGTCCGTCGGGTGGGACGTCACAACAGTTCCCTCCAAATGAAGCTATACGTACATCGCTAATCAGGAGGTTGGGTACGCCTAACCCGCAAATTCGCAAATTCGGTGGGGGGCTAGGCGGTTGATTTGAACAAAACTAATATGAATCTGACTATGTTATTCGATTTGCCGGCACACGTAGAATGATAAAAACGTTTGAGCGGCTCGTTTTAGCCAATATTTGACTGAAAAATAGTTCCGAGCTTGTCGCCGAGCTGAGATTCCGAGCAACTGCTTATTTTCGAGCCGCTTCACGACCGTGTGTCTTACTCTTTATATTGGTCTATTTATTTGCAAAAAACAAAATTTCGTATCACGTATTTCGTCCACGCCAGGGATTCAATTGTTGTTCAGGTTCCACTGTCATGCCGATACCCGGAAACTACAGTGGTCACAACCTTTGCCCTGACATTCCGATCTTGTTTCGGTTGTGGGAGCGAGACTCTGCAGTTGTCGTCAACGAATATAGATCGACCGATCGCCCAATCTATCTGTTTGCCTCTGTTTGGGCTGTGAATAGTAATGTAAAATGACGGTCCCGGGAGCAGGTTGGGATTAGTTACACCTCTGCCTCGATATCATCTGAGCACTAGTCGAGAAGAGAAGGCGAGTTATCGCCAGTGCTCATACACAATCGAATTGGCCAAGGTTCCCCATGAGCCTCAATTGGCTTCCTGAACCCACAGCGATCAAATCAAATCAACCACCTGACCTCCGAGCAAGTTGACCTCAGACGAAGGGCTCTGTCAGCAATTGTCAAGGATGTGGTTAAGTGTGGTAGCCACGAAGGAATCTGGCCCCTGTCTCAGCCCAACAATGAACTAGAGAAAAGCATTGGAACACAATGGGTTGGATATTTCAGAGTTGTTCCTCTGCCCAGGTAACGATCATCACCAAACGCCACTATCCAATGACCCGAAGGCGTATACTGACATCAGGCCCATAGGCCCACGAAACCTAGGTGACAAGGTGAGGTAACAGAAGGGCTCAGCAACCTCCACTTTTTCACCTAACATCGGCCCTGACTCATCATCACTGCCAAAGATACCACCGTAAGACTGGACATTGGTCTCGGACAGTGACACCCGATGTCGCAGCGGATTCGCATGTGGATTCAGATCACTGAGGGCATCCACAAGAGTATCCACAAGCTTCGCGAGAATGAGGCATCACCCGCACAGCCGAGTTAGGCCACCCGGAAACCCCGCGGTCTGTGTCATCCAGAACCCCCTCCATAATCTCATTCATACAGGTGTCGGGATGTGTAAGAGCTAGCGTGCACTCCTGCCTCACCCCCGGAACAAGAAGGAAGAAGCCAGAGATATCATCATCTGAATTCACTCTCATCACCAGAATAAACAGGGGATAACAAACAGCCATAGCGGGGAGAGATACTACGCTGCTGTAGGACTCGCCAAAAAGCAACCCTCTAGCCGAAGCCCGGCGGAAGTCGATATCGGCTCCGAGAAAGATTTTACCGAACACCTTCATCCACTCAGACAGAACCAAGATGCGACCCTCAGTGTACCTCCTGTGAGACGCTGATGTGTAGCCGCTGATTACGGATCATGTTCAGGATTATCCTAGAAGAGACTTTGCCAGGCACTGAAGGGAGTTCAAACACATGCAATCGTAGTCCCGAGCATCACCTCATACTAGATAGAACAATTTCTAGTAATTTGAGATGACACCTTCTTAGGAACGGGTGATCTGAGCGGTGAACCAGGAAGGAAATATGACCATTAAGTAAATCAGATCACTGTGTCCGTTGTTCTTATAATAAACACTTCCCTTTATGTCAGTGTTATGTGACAATTAGAGGCTCAACCCGTTACATATCTTCGAAGTTACCAGATGTACTATCATTTCGACTGGTTATTTGGGCTCAACCGCAGCACAAAACATCAGGTTTACGGTAAGGATGATTCTCAGATCATTTTGACTTTTCGAAATACTCGAGACAGCGTAGTCTAAAATATTCATTTTCAATCACAGAAATTTAGCTACCGTAATTTTTTCACATTTGTCACTTCCTCCCCTAACACGACTCACAGTCGTCTGGGCACGATCAACTGAAATGATACTTCATTGGATAGAATCGCAAGCGCGCGATCGCACATCGCATAGGCCTACACTAGAAAAAAAAGTGGTAATACAAACAGCATTTAGGGAGCTTTCACATATATCATGACAATTTTCTTTCGGAAAACCAACTGTAGGAATCATATCGCGATCGTAATATTTTTCTTTCAAATTCCTTGCTATACCTCGTGGAACACATCAACAGTTTCTGGCACAGTGGTGCGTGGGTTTTTTCAGCTCAACAGGAATGTGGTGGTTCCGATTCCAGACAGTGGATGGTTCCATTCAAATAAAATCATCAAACCCACGAAACTGGGCCCTATTTCGTCGGGGGTATGATATTTTTGGGGTGAAAAAGCAAAGTATTTCAGTTCAGAAAATATCTATATGATTCATTACTTCTTCAACATGTTTTGGGAGCGACAGATACTAATTTTACTCAAATAGGTTGAAAGAGGTTTCAGACTCTCTTGACTACTACATGTGAATGAGATAACTGAAGAATAGAGCTCCCTGCATAAAATCCATATTTCAGGTATTTCCCACACACTTCAATGGGTAAATGTGCGTCTTGAAATTCGAGGACATTCGGGTATCTCAAAATATCTAGGAAATTGTAACAAACCAAACATAAGATTAGGCCAGAGTTGAGGGGGACTTCCTTCCTTTTTTTGCAGAGTTAAAAATGATGCGACCACATCCAGACTGCGAGGCCGAATGTTTGGATGTATGCTATTTGTAATTTTTAGGAATTTTTGCAATGAGTTCTTTTGGCAAAACCAATTAAAAATAACGAACATTAACAATTCAAAACAGGTCAATTTTTGCTGTCTCTATGTTTTTTTTTCCATATTCGAACAGTTCATGGGTTAAGGAATTTCCCTTGACATGGAAAGCACAGGTTTTTACCCTACATTCTCTAAGTATAGCCCCGGTCATGCCGGCTGAGGAACTGAACAAGCTGCGATTCATGAACAGTTTATGCAGAGAAATGCTGGTTGATGTATATGGTAACTATATTCATTTTCGAAATGGCTTCATATCGCCTTCTTAAACGTTGATTACAGAACTGCCGCTATCAGTTTTAAGTCGCCTCTCGGTTGAAGGAAGTTTCGAATACAATTGTAAGCTATGAGCAAACGGGTTTCTGACAGTCTAAAGGAGTGTTCCATTGGAATAAATATCAGACTTGTTCAGGATATTCCTTGGTACTGTTTGAGAAGAACCTGGAGGAACCTGGCAGCCTGCAGTTTTAGACTTCGGAAGAGTTTTATTTAGTATACACTTACATATTTCAATTCCGGCCCTTGCTTGGAGTCATGGGGCCAATGCGTTTTATGGCAACGTTATAACGTGTGTTTCGAATGGTATCTCTCAATATAATTCAGCGTTCCACGTGGTGTTCACAGAGGTTGTCCAGTTCAAGTCGATACCTTTTTTCGTCTGTACTAAAATATCCTTTGCCATAATCCTATTCGATGGCGATTTGATTATCAAGGACATTGCATTTCCATGGGCTCCACTGAGAATATCACAGTATGCAGATTTCACGGTCATAATAATGGATGCGTCAGAGTACACTCTAATTCAGTGTAAACATTTGATACACACTTTTTGCCGGGCATCTGGTCTGAAAATCAATTTGGAAAAGTCTCAGTTATTATTCGGGGAATTACACTTTTATGGTATCTATTGGATTGCTTTTAATTAGTTTTGCAGCAATATTTTATCAATAAGAAACAAGACATTCGTTGTGGAGTGCGTCGAGGTTCGATTCTTGGTCCACTCCTTCTCATTACCAAGAAGATATTTGTCATGCATTCAACACAGCTGATAGTGTATTCTTTGCAGACAGCATCAACATTATAGATTCTCTACATATCACTTCCCGCTAATAACTGATCAACAAATGTTTCCGGAGTTGACGACATATTGACGACAGTCAGGCTTACCTGGCACGATTATGTTGATAATTCCCCAACTGCGGTGTATTATCTCAGTTTAGGCACTTCCTTCCCTCTAACATTCTCAGAATGCATTTAGTTCCCTGTTCCAATGTTTTGAGGGGAACGAGCAGTTCTATTCCAGAGGTACTACAGAAAAGTACATTACGTCATGTTGATACTAACTACCTATTTAAGAAGCTCAAGTAACTAAATGTTTAACTTCATGAAACGCGGGTAATTCGAAATTCAACACTTATATAGAGGTAATTCAGGCATATTCGGTTCACTAGCTAATTCAACTCTAGCTGTGAGTTCAGGAGTGGGTGTAGGCCAAATATCGGTACTGCAAATTTGCGCCATGATAGGAAAGAAGACGAAAGATAGCTTTTACAACACAGCTAGTGATTGTTTTAATTCGAATCGCATTCTCAATTTGTTTGTTTCAAAAGAAGTATATTTACCTCGGATGACTTTTGATCTGACCCCCAAAAATAGGGATCATGCATACTCCTCATGTGGAACCCACATCAAAGTATCAGCTCAATCCATTCAGGTGGAGTTGAGTTATTGTGTTCACAAGCCAGGCGTCACATTTCCCCACTTTATTCAGGGCTGAGGTACAGGATAATTTATTCCTTTAGTATACATATATATATATGCTAGTATGGGTTACACAGGAAGCCCAATGACACACTTTCCTCCACTCCATCCTGGGCTTAAGTACGGGCTATACATCCAGTTAAAGGGTAAGGTCAGATATCCATGCTAGCATGGGTTACTCACTGTACAGGATCTCAGTCCAGGCAGCCTACCTTTGACCGGCCATCATTATCCCTCCAGAATCCAGTTTGACTCAGCTATTCATTCAACATGATTCCATCCCGTAATATCTCAGTCTACAACTCTGAGAACAATTGCATATCAGTTATATATGTCATTTTGCAAATCTATAAGCCAACAGAGTTTAAGAAGTATTACAAGTGTCACTCACCTTTTTACAAATACAAAAGCAGCCAGTAAGATGATCACCAGCAGAATGACTACTATGACAGCAATGATGATAGGTACCACACTACCTGAAGAGAAAACAAAAAACTTTCTCAACTTATCACATTATTAGAACAGCCACTTTTAGCTCAAACCAGCTATGCTGGTTGAGCTATCATAATCAGCAAGTCATTCTATCTGTCTGTCTGTCCGTCTGTCCATCTATATATCTATCCAGTCCGTCAACATTTGTTTGCCCCCGAATACTCAAGCTTCGATAGATGTTGGACATAATGTTCATGGACCTCTGGGTCATATTTGACCACTTGAAGGTCAAGGTCAAAGGTCATTCAAATAGCATGATGGGCCATCGTGTGCAAAACTGCAAAATGCATCTTCTCCTACAGATTGGATCATCATGATAGTTTGTCAGTGATATCATTGACCAGTGAGTGGGTCACTTTTGGGTGTTCAGTAATTTTAAGCCGAATGTCATTAGAGGGGAATAATCACAATTCAAGTAAACATTGGCAAATAATTTGCAAATCTCCTCCCGCGAATCCAGTTGGGAAAATCATGATACTTGGTCAGTGTTGTTATAAGGCGCATAACGACTAAGCTTTTGGGAGAAAAAATTGTACATATCTCCTCCCATGAAGAGCATCCGATTCTCTTAAAACTATGCCATAATGTTCTTCTGATTTTTGATACACGGTCATATATTGTCATCTAAGTAAAAACAATAAAATCCAGTCAAAACGCATTTGTCCTCACTCGCTAGGTCCTAAAATTGAAACAGATTCTTTATACACAAAACAGTAAAATCAAGGGAAAACAGTATCATAGTCCTCTACTGGCTCTGTTTGAATAATGTTAACCAAACACAGGCATGATATTTCAGTAACTGTGACTCCTGTGCCACCTAAAGGTCAATGTGAAACAACTTTGAGAAGGCATGAGCCAATATGTAACAAGCTGCAAAAATGCATCTTCTCAATTAGTTCAACCCTATATACTGTGGCTATACTGTTGGTGAATGGTTTCAAATGAGCATTAACCTGTTGTTGATCTTCCTGCAAAGAGGAATATTCCTTGCATTTCTGTAGTTTGAGCTACAGCACCATTGGTGCTCTAGTTTGAGGAAGTGCCTGAAAAGTTTCAAAAGACATTACAATACTACTAAAATGCTTGAGGGTATGTAGGGTATATGGCTGAAACTATGGTTGAGTATATATATATAGCCAAGTTCCTTACAAGTTTAGAATTAGTCCCTGCGCATAGAAGTGCAGAACCTGATGGATAGCCAGGTAGGTAGGTTAGTAAGTAGGATAGTATGTCAGGTCAAGTCAATAAGCCAGTTCAGGGTTGCAGTGTATGATAATGATAATGATATGGTGTCAAAGGTCAACAGGGAACAGCCGGCAGTCCAACATATTCACAGTGACAAACAGTGAGCAGAACGATTTTTCGATACTCCCCTGACGGAAACTACATATTCTACCAGCACGAAACTTCGCAATTTTTCAAACCAGTGGTGACAGTTTGAAAATAAGCTGTAATGATAGCCCTATGAGGGAAATGTTCTCTATTCCCTCGGCCTGCTTAGCAGTGAGCATGCGCACTTCTAACCCTGAACTGGCTTATTCAATGATACAACAACACATCTGTGTCTAGCCACCTCAATTGTGTTCACATAGCCTCATGCTGGCAAATGGAGTCATGAGATCACTGGATATTGGCAATTGCCTTATCCGGGCAGGGGAACAAAGCTCCATTGTGCTTCCTTCTAGTCTTGCTATATTCTAGTGAGGCTATATAGGCTAGACAGAGTTTCACACATTAAGTTTTTACTCATAAGGTTCAAGTAGCAGTGCAACCTTTTCAGCGTTACAGAGACAGCAGCAGTGGGTTCAAACTTTTGGGACTTTCTTTGACCGAATCGAATGCCGGAGGCAGAGAATGGCGGGTTACTTCTGGACTACCTCACTTCGCCACATCCTTGGTTACCACTGACGAATGTGTCCAATGTCAGTATGCCCAGAAAGGGGGGAGAATAAGAGCAGTAGGTTTTTCAATTGAGCTTATTCGTGTATGGCACATGTTTCATCAGATGCTCCAGTGATCAGTCCACTAGAGTACTCTTGTCCCT
>JAODTT010560829.1:0-12020 GCA_025400115.1 Pentamera pediparva
ATATCACTGGTCGGAACGGAGTATATAAAGTTTGGTAACAACTTATATATATCCCCTGCAACCAACGGATTACACATTTTCAAGCCTTGCAAATCGTCTCTGAATGTTGTTAAGATAGTAGTATCTGGATGACAAGGTAGTCATCTCTCATCTGAGAGCAACCGATGGGGCAACGCCTGAAAACCCAGAGTTTTTGTACAATGCTTAGTCTGATCTAGTTAAGATCGGTGTGCTGCTCCCTTAAGATTCGAATGTATCATTCTTTGCGTAACTGAACATTGTGTTATATTAGCTGATATAAGCCGATGAGTTGACGATGCTCGGTGGATAGTAAAACTTATCCTTGGTATGTATGTTTTCAATTATAAGTACATATTCCTCATTGTTTTGAGGATTCCACGTGAGGTCAACGGCCCATCATAAAATGATTCTGAGATGTCGGCCACCGCCAGGGTGTCCAATAGTTAAGCAGGTATGAGTCACCCCCGAAGCAGGGCCAATTACCCAACAACACCTCACGTGTCACCAATGTCAGATGAGGTGGAAGGGTATAGTCAGAAACACCCTGTCCATGTATTGTCTTAACAAGGTAAAGACTGGTGTGCCTTTGTTATCCCTGTCAGACAGTTCATGAGATTGTGGTCCAACAGACTGATATAGACAATGTCGTTTACTCCCTCATGGAACGAAAAGCCAGTCTGACCTTGTCAGAGACAGTTGATGCGCACTGTCTACTGAGGTATTTTCTGATTGGATAATGGTATTGCATTGTACCGATTATAGTCTTTGTTAGGGTTGGAGATTAGGTTAGGGATTAGGGTTAGTGCAGCCAGTCATGGAAATTCTTTATAGCAAGTGCGCATGGGCCCGTTCATGCTAGGTTTATTGGCCATGAATAGCATGATATTTCAAGCGCGTTGGATGTATAACATATGTGTCTTGGTAGCATTTTAAGATCTGAAATCCATAGCTTGTTGAGTCTCAACAACACATTCAAGTTTTCAGGTGTTCTCCGCAAAGCATCCGTATTATTTTTTCCAAGCATTTGAACTTAGGCCTGCTAGCTGACTCTCATAACAACATTTTTACTTATGTTTTTCAACTTCGAAAGTAAACTATCGACCGATCTTCGAATCTTCGAGGATGGCAGAATAGGCGATACATAACAATTTTAGATCGAAAACTCGCGTGTTTTCTTAAGCCTTCGAATTAAAAATATTCCACATAAATCATTTACAGTGCATGATCACGTTCGTAGTTCTGTATATACATCGTAACTACATTCATATTTGTTTGTTTGTAATTTATTGATTGTCTGAACTGCTCCAAATTATGGCGAATCAAAATCTAAACTTCAAAGACTCACCATCCTATTAATTACACCGATTCGCGTTTAGCCCGTAAGCCGGACCCTGGAACCTACAGAAAAGATGCGAAGCATTCATACTGCCATTAGTCGGAAGAAACATCACCTAGTCTCGTTCCTCCAGATTGTTTTACTTTACAGACGACCGTGATTGACCATGACACTGTATCCGACATATCCAGCAGCTATAGCCTACCGTGTGGGTAGTCTACCACCTAGTGAGACCTGTGAATTTGTTGGCATATAGGTCTATTTGCAAATTTAAAATAGAATTTTCAGCGATGAATGTTTGAGTGCGACCACTTGTTGAAAGTGGGGTGTTTGCACCGGTGTGCCTACTATCACTATGAGGCCTTGGAGTCGGCGGGCCCACGGACCCTATACCATAGGTGCAATGCGTGCACAATATCCTAGTACCGCCAACAGAAGACTCATGGCTACGTCAGTGTTCAGAAAGATAAGCAGAGACGACATAGATGCTGCACTCATCTGAGTATGCATAGTGACAACTTTTTAAAGTTCGTCTTCCTCGCACATAGATTGAAGCTATCGAGCCTGGCAAGTGCCATATCCGGCTATCTAGAGGTTATGGAAAGCTAAAATTGTCTTTGTCGCTCCGCGCCAACCAAAGGTGGCGCTACGCTCAAATGGCAAATTGTGTTCGTACGTCCCCCATCTTACACAACATAGCAACGCCCCTGCGTAACTGGACACCTTGTCATTTTATTACACCAGCTTTGATAAGTGATATGATTGTCAGTCCAAACTGCCTGAGTTTTCGACGAACTAAGCAATTCCAAACGCCTCTGAAATCGCACATCTAGCATGTCGAGACGGGTGCTATTGAGCCTGGCGAGTGCCATCTCCGACGATCTGGCAGGTATGAGAAGCTGACATGTTCTTGGTACGCTTCGCGCCAACCAATGGTGGCGCTCCGCTTAGATGGTAAAATTCTGTCAGTTCGCCCCCCTACTTTTCAGAACGGATCGACGCTACCAGTGAATTGCGAGATGCTACGTCGCTTGGCTTTATCGCATATCGGAACGCCTACTACACCATCAGCCTCTTGAACGTTATAAACTAGCCCATATTGCCAGTACGAAAGCAAATAAGAGACAAACTATAAACACCGTATAAACATCCTATGTTAAATCGGCTGCCGACAAAACAGCCTCATTTTTCCATGTAAGGTAGGCCTAAATGTTTAGAAACAAACTGCCAACATTTGGAAAGAATATACACACAACTTCTAGAGATATCCTGAGTTACATTTTCGTCCCCATGAGGTTAGTGTTACCAAGGACTAAGGAGTGGACCTACCCCTATGAAATGAATTTCGCACGCTGCCTATATTAAATACACCTAATGCCTATCTGGGTTCCAGTAAGGAGCTAGTCCACGTCCAGCGTATCTGCATCTGACGATGGGCCTGGTGTTAGTACTTAGTAATACGATCAACTCACCCGAACGTGGCATTGAAATATTGCACCACGAGCCACAAGAGTTGGCAATCGATCAGCCTCACAAAATCCAGTAATCATCCAAGCTTGCGCTTGCAGACTTTCAAAGCTACATCTGCATTATCAGCTCAAATTGTATTCAAAATGCCAGTTCCATAGTCCCGTCAATGTCCATTTAACAAGTAGCATGTATCGAAGCATGAAACACGTTTAAATCCAGAAATCTATGACGAAAAACAATGATCCAAGTTGTCTAACAAAATACCCGTTTAGGTCGACAGTTAATTATACGGCAGTTGCGTTGACACTTGCTATATACGTATGACTACACACTGTATACTATGTTTCGCCACTATTTAATTTGTACTGTATCGGCTATGTGCACGGGATATACTACAACTTTCGATGTTATTTGCGTCGCTCACCAGCCAGCTTTTGCTGGATGCACTCGGGCTACGCCCTCGGGCATCGCTTGCATTATTCCCCGGTCGTGCATTATCCTGTGGATATAAACACGCTCGCCCGTTGATTTACCCCTAAATATCATGCATTACATATAACTTTAGGAAAATGCCGTGGTTAAGGAACTGGTATTTGCGTTCCTTGTGGGGAATCTTCAGATATCGGATTAGCTCGATCGGTAGAGCTCCGGACGAAAAAGAGACAATCAATCATATTTTTTTCTCGACTCAAGTCACTCATGTATGGCTTCAATTGGTTAATAAGTTACGTGTAATCAGAGACGTACAGTGTTATGATTAGTGGAGGGAAGCAACAATACTTGACTTTGGGTTGGCACGTCTTTGCAAGGACGGAGCCCTAATGGTTTTTATTATGAATATTTACAGAACTTCAATATGGAGTTGCCGTGATTATGTCCTAGTTAATGGTGGGTCACGAAATATTAGAAATTATTTTCACTGAATGAGAGAAAAGTTCGCCTCATTTAAATGCATTGCTGATAATATAGGAAGAAGACAACATGAGACGGCTTGGTCGCCAGTAATTTCTCGGTGGGTCAATCTGGCTATGAAATTTGGCAGCCATTTGAAAATTATGAGAATCATGACAAAATAATAGTACAATCTCAGACGTTTCTTATGTAATTGTTGATCGTATCGAAAAACCTAAATTTGACTTTTCTGCTGGGAATAAAAGATGAAATTGCTCTAGTGCCGCGAATTGTTTATTCGATTGAACAACAGTACAGATGCAAACAACAACATCTCTTTAACAACCCGATCTGTTCGTACAAGCCGTGGATGCTTTCTCGGAAAATGTACCACAACTGTGGGTTAAGCGAAGCTGATAGAGATTTGGTCAACCTTTGCCCGGTGTTTCACTTCCCTACACTGCAAATTATAACAATGTCAAGAAATGCGATGGAGTGAGCTCTGACTGCACTTTAATTTCTTTGATAGATTCGTTACTTCCTGATATCGCAAGACTCTCCGGGGAGTGTTACATGTATACATCACGTACCTGCTGGGTTTAATTATACTGGATTTCAATCGAATTAATTTACAAATTTGGCAAAATAATACGATATATTGACTATTGCGGGGCATATTCAGAGAGAACAAGCTGTCTCTTGATATGGACGTTACATGACTAATGTGTTAGGAATAATTCCGAGGCATGATGAGAGCAGTTAAATGAACTTTATTGAGATAATCTAATTTGCCTAAAATAGATTACTTAATTTGATAGATGATAAGTGTTGCTGATATATTATCCTATAGGTGTGATAATGGGTTTTTCTAAGCGTGTTCTGACCATTGTGCATCGTTGCAAAACTCCAGCAAAATAGTAACCAGTATATATAAATTATTGAAACTTACTAGAGGTTGGTATTCTCTTCTGAACATTTGAAAGGACAGCGCCAAAAATGTACGCGACTAATGGTCCAACCAGCAATCTGTTTATTGTCTGGCAATCCAGCAACCCTGACGTTGCCTATAAAGGTAGCCATCGTCGGACTATGCCGTCAGGTGAGGCTAACATTATTACATGGCTGGGCAATAGAGCTCTAGTTAACCGCACCAACGAAAATGACGCTCTGCAACATTTTGACTGTGTTGGAAGGACGTGGCGAGATAGTAACGGTTGCAGTTTCAGTTACGATGTCCTACATTCATGTCTAGCATGCGGAATTACCCGATGGGTGTTTTTAAATTGATGTTGTTAGTGTGAGTGGGCGAGTGGGTCCAACTTGACGAAGTACATGCAGGCACACCCTACCGAAGAGCAGACGGTTTATGCCAGTAACCAATATCGGAAGTACCACACAAAGAATGCGCGATTTACATTCTCTCTGTTCCAGTGTGTAAATTAATCGTGGAACACGGGGAGATGTTACTGATAATAATGAGAGGCTCTTAATTAGAGATCCGTGACTTCTGTCGTTCTATTGGATAATCAAAAGTGAAAATACACACATGATGTGTGTCTGCTTTCGTCATTTAATTGCGATCAATCATCAGTGCGTTTGAATGGATGACATAGAACCTGGTACGATCATCTCGAAATGTCAAATATATGTTTTGCTGGAACTGCTTGGAAACCCAGAACCGGCAAGCTTTTCGCAATATTTATACGGTGCGGAACGGAACGCAGACGAATAATATATGAGAGTGAAAACTGCGGGATTTCGATGTCTGATTCAGCTCTTCCCCAGTAAAAAACATTTTTAGTTTTCCCTCTGTTCCTATATATTGGTAAGGGCAAAGTATTACCTTTCAGATTCCATGTGATGCCTGATACATTAATATGATGATGAAGTAGGTCATCATGAAAATAGTTGTTTATTCAATTATTTCAATACTTCGTGAGATGATTGCGTGAGGATAGAGCGCAAAATATGCGGCCACTTCGAGACGCTTCCCGATAACCACAAGAATAACGACTGCGGTTTTGAACACGTTGAGTGACTTCTCTGATCATATAATGTGGATGATGATTTCAAAGTACTAGACGGTGCCGTGATTACGAAGGCTCGGTTCCCGAGTGTTCAACGTTTGGACTTGGAAAAGTGTTTGTGACTGTGATCAAATTATACACATATAGGAGTGTGATTGATCTGGTAGGTATACTAGTGATTTGCTGTTCAGTACATTCAAGGGAAGTAGAACGACTTCAAATCCGATGCGTTTCTTACTGGGAGTAGAAATTTGAACTTTTGAGTAAAATATGAGCCCCCTCGAAAAACATTCCAGCAGTATTTGAGATAATTCCTACTTACCTTCGTTGTGACCTCTTTCAAAATTTAATTTCAATCTACAATTATAAAGAAAAGAAAATTGTTAAAATCTTGAATTCGCCACGAGAAATATATAGGAAAAACATTCGGAGGGGAAAAACAAAAACCGTATGGAGGGAAAGTGAAAGACATATATTGGTTTCCATACACATTTTACTGGTTGCAAAGTAGGCTGCAATAACCCCTGCTGTGGAATCAACTCAAATTGAAAATTTAGCAGTATTCCACGGTACCGATATTGACTGTCACGCGAACCTCTCGAATTCACTATGACACGGCGTTTTATATTGGATCAAGCTATGCAGTAGCCCTACCATTTAATAATTCCATGACACTGGCCTCCATCACCAAAAGACGTATTAGAAGCTGTATTCGTCTGGAACATTCGCATGGTCGGTGGTATTTCTGGAGAAACCACTTGTGTTCATGTTAGGCATACTAATCTATTTCGGCGGTTCCTCCAACGAGTATTTCGAGGAACGCGTTAAGGGAGTGCTTGTGAGAGTCTGTGTAGCTAGAGAAGTATTATCGGAATTTGACATATTTGAGATATAAACTTCACGATACGACACGCTGCATACGCATATTGATTTAAATCCAGACTGCTCACTCGACCGAATTATCAAGGCTATGACCTGCGGGTGCCAACCATTTTCGCATATCGCATGTGATGATACCTCAAATACCAGCGGTGGTCCTCGATTATTCAATAGATTAGCATTTAGTAAATTATTATTACCTCGTATAGTCTACTCGACATGTGGTGATATCCTCTTACGCACTCAATCGCCAGCCGAATATATGACCATTGTACATGTGGTGTGGTGAATAGATCAATATGCATGACCGATTCCTTGGGGATATGCTACGGGCGCAAACGCATCCCCCAATCAGTAGACTACTATATTGCACACTGAAATTCTAACTAGCTCTACTCTAAATTGGGATTTATATTCTCATTTATCCAGCAGTAAGGTAGGTACAACTGTTGAGAAATGTGCATCAACAAAAATAATTGTGAATGTGGCAACTTCACCCTCGCTAATCATGACTGTACAGATCCTAATTGTTAATTGATTTCACGACGTGCTCTGGAATACAATATCCCCAAATTAACAAATGAGAAGCATCCATAACAATTTCGTTATCTGCGCACCCTTTCTGAATGTCTCCTAACTTCAATAAAATTTGTTGTGTGGACATGAATTGTAATTGTGTCGATAAATGTACCTGCAGAGCACTGCGTGAGACACAAATGAGAGTCAATAATATGAATAAGATATAACAGAGGACCTAAGTGTGACCCTTCAAGAAGCCACATATGATAGACTGAGGTTCAGACTGAGACATAGCCTGAGTACATACTTGAACTAACATGCATGTTTCTTCCCGACACATGTAGACAATAATTTCCATCGAACATACTACTTTTACACAATGTCGCCATACCACTCTATTCTGTGTTATGAATCAATCGACACATATATTTCAATCATATGTCATTGACATTTCAGTGGAGGAGGGTAAACCCTATAAATCGGCACGCAGCCTGATATGACAACCTATCTAATGCGGCTTGATCAGAGACACTGTAACAATGTCTTATGGTGCTTAATATATTACAAGCTATGGTCCCTCTCACAATTTGTGGAAATTTCGGAAATCAATATTACCTCGTAGCCTGCCCAATTTGCAATGATGTATCCAGTTACATCCTCCATTACAAAAATGTTAAGGATCAGCACTCCAAACATAAACGAATCAAAAATCTTGACCCATTTTCCTGGGTCCCGAAATGTCCCAGCAGTCACGCAATGCATTATCAGCCTGTATATCGAATACCAACCAGCCCTAGTTTAATTGAAATCGACATTGGCACTTGTATTTTGGTGAGCCGTAATCCTGCATAGGTTCGTCGAGTAACATGCATCTTGGAATTCTACTTTGTGTGAGTGGTAACACCATTCTTGTTGATTAAACCTTTGCTGATATTACGACATGGCCCTGTATATATACATCTCTTCTGGCATTTCATAGATAAGTGAGATTATGTTTCGTATCAACCTATTATACAAATAGCCCAGATGAGGTGCAGTTAATTTAAGTGCCACATCCAAAGGCCTCTTCCAAGGATGATGAAACGGACCGTATCTTAAATACTTGATTGTCAGAATGGTTTAGCGCATTGTCTGCAAATTCTTTTCTATGCGCAAGTGCGTATTATACCGTTTTGCGCCGACGGATCTTGCCCCCTTCTCTATCGGAGTGGTCAATGCAGCCGTTATCATTAACCACCAGTGTTATGTATAGCGTGCATATATTGTCAGTACTTCCGAGGCGTCGTTCATTCTATACCTCAACAACTCTTTTCCCGGACTCCATTCACACTTAGCAGATGCTTTTGCGTGAGAGTGACTTTACGATCATATACTTTTTTATTCTGAAATCAAACATCAGAGGAGGATTTCTTGGCTGACGTTGCGCTAATATCGCAAGAAGTCCAACCGGCGACGAACATCCTACGCAAATATCGCCTACGGATATTGTTAAGCGGCACTGAGTGAAGTTTTCATTTGCAAAGGCACCGTTCAGTTTGCTCTGCTTCTTTGCAATTAGCTCAGTGAAGCCATTACAAATCATATCGTTAATTGATCAGATAGGTTGATAACTTACAGTGTCCTCTATTTTTTTCATCTCATCTATCCGTTTTCACAAATGTAAGTAAACATTTATATTGAATTAAAATTCATAATCATGTTCAACAGTTCATAGGCACGTGATCATTATACCGTAGCTCGCAACACCAGATCCACGGCAATGCTCGATATACTTTCACCCCGAGTGTAAACACGTCTATTTGGGGAGGCGGATCTGCGCAGACAACAATTGCTCCTATATATGTAGTGCAACCTATGTAGGAGTTGGAAGATGTTATATCTAAATATATACTTCCTGCGTGATCAAGTTTGATGTTGACAAATCGTCCTTTTCTATGCATACAGACAAATAGGTGTCATCCTTCATTTGGCGTATGTGTAGTGGTATGTTCTCAATACGCGAAACGATCAAGTATTCCAAGGCACTCACGTTAGGATGATTCAACAAAAGATACAACACCTAGCTTCATAATATTTTCGCAAGACTGAGAGGGGTAAGGGCAGGATAAATTTATTGTGATCATTGAGACCTGTTATACACTTCTTCGAGAGAATAAATGCTAAGGGTTTCGAGTTTTTTTTCTTTCGCACTACTCACTTACATTGATGAACTAGACATCACCGGGCGGGTAATCCTCCAACATGTATATCCCCACTTTTGAGCAATCGGAGAATGTTCATCTCATTTCATATGTGAAAAGTTGGTTCCGAAAAGCACACCATGTTCTCAAATGCGTAAAACTGCAATATAAAACCAATTTCGTGAATCAAATCCAAAATAGCCGCAAGGGGCGAAAATGGAAGTTGGTCTCGAAACAAGCGACATGTTCCGAAACGCGCGAATCTGCCATAAAATCAGTTCCGACAAAAAATCACGATGGCCGCCGGGTGGGGTCCTATTGGGTGAAAATGAAAGTTGGTCTCAAAACGATCACCATGTCTCGAAGCGCGTGAATCTGCAATGAAATCAGTTTCTTAAAAAAATTCAAAAAGGTCTCCGGGTGGGATCTCATTGGGGTGAAAATAAAATGTACTCTCAAAACTATCGCCTATTACGAAACGCCTAAATCTAAGATGAAAAGGGCGGCCATGTGTGCCAAATTTCAGGTCTATCGGATATTGCGTAAGAGTTGTTGCGCTGACACGGAAATATTCTGTCGGCGGCGGCGGAAACGATAAAGGCAAGATAATAATATCTCCGAATAGGAGTGGGGATATAATTCTGTTATTAGTCAATATAACTTATTGTGAGAAAACATATTGATACATCAATAACCAAATAACAATACGGCATATACACATCAGTACTACAGTTTTTTGTCTTTTTCAATTGTAAATCATTCTCTCCTGCTACATTTGAGAGTCAGCTACACAATTACCCCAACGTGACTTTGGATATTAGGGTTACAGTGACTTTTTCTATATCTACACAATCAATTGAAGAAGCACTGTCGTCTCGCAACACTCGGCGAAAGAGCGACGGCGTCGCTTGCATGACGTCAGGTAAATGAATCGTTCAAACGGTATATTGGAACTAAATTTGTTTTGAGATATTACAGTGATGATATATGGTCTCGAATGTCGATATCGAATTGCACTGGAGTGATTTTTCGTCGTGACGTCATGCAAACGACGTCGTCACTTTTTCGCCAGTTGCTACCAGACGATGGTGCCTCTCTAAGGTAACACCAACTCTGTCACTACTGGAATAATATCTTTGGTTAACCATTTCAGGCAAGTAATCACGAAGCCTGTGCTTTTTTTGCTGGTGAATCGGTTGTGAACAAACTGACTTTGTGAAGCAATCTCGGTCCTATGGAACTCATAGAGGGAATACGAAACACGCAGTTCATTGAACCTATTGCTCTTGTTGCTTGGTCAAAGCCTGAACAATAACCTTTATGAACAGGACATCTGATATGCTAACTATCCATTGAAGATTTGCCATTTGGACCATACTGTGTGTATTTTGCAATGTTTTTTTTTTATAAAGCCGAAAAACTTGCCTTGCTCCTTATCGTTTGAGCCAGAACAACTTTTTGAAAAAGCAAAACCAAATTTTGCGAATCGTGTATACTTCAATTTCCACTAACGACATATAAAACTACAACAATGAGAGGCTACACTGGTGCCGGTACTTCCTGCACACATTTATGCAACACATTAGACACTCCATGTGAAAGATATGGTCATTATGCCGGTTGAATGCGATCCCAATCAGATCTACGTTCTATTTAGTATAATGAACATCTATTCGGCGAAATTGGATCAAATGATCATCAATCTGGTACGTAATGAAGCAAACCTCGTGTAGTAGACCGTGCCAATCGTAACACATAATATTAGAAGCAGCTTTGGTGAGAAATGTTAGCATATCATCTCCGCGGAAAAATCCATCTTGGAACCACGTCACTTTTAACAATGTATTTGCACTTGGTGTGATAGTGAGTTGCTCCTTTCACTTATGGCGTCAATAACCATTAACTCTCTGACCCACCAAATACAATTAGTGTTAGTTTGACACTCTGGTCGCCACACAGAAATGCTGATATCTGAAAGGTAGGTATAATTACCATTCACGTGTGAACACTGTACGCGCGTGTACAACTCTGGGCTTGAAGTAAGTGTCAGCTCATTTATAATTTAATTATGTCATTCTTTACGCAGGGCAGGACCTCCATGAGGAAACCTAAGTACAATATTCATTCAGGATTATAACTATCCATCACAACTCTACACTCTATTAACACCTGGGTTAAGAGGGAATCACACTAATTTCTCAGTCAACTTAGACCAAACTCAACCCAATTTGGATCAAAATGAGACAAGGACATTGGTTTGGGTTCCCTCCCGACTCAATGCGTTTTTAGAGTGTTGTCCAGAACGTGGAAAATTCTTAAAGATATATCACACTAGTGGACAAATATCAGTCATAAATGGAATTACATCTTGATACAACGAACACTTGCCACTGTTGGTGGAATTACTTCTGGTTTGGAGTCGATTACAAAAATGTACAAAAAGATATGATCAAGTCGCATTCGCTCCATATTATCAATCACGAACTGACCTAATAAAATAAATTCAAGCTAGAACACTTGTAGTCCAACCTTGGTAGCAAATACTTTCTCAGTCATAGCATGATCTAATTATACGAAAAACAATTTGAAAATATGTCCAAAATGAATGAGTCGTCAAGTTATTGGCATGACCAGACGTATAAGGTCGACGAAGCCAAATTCGGCAATAGAGCCAACTAGTTCGTTTGTATTAAAGAG
>JAODTT010561940.1:0-12015 GCA_025400115.1 Pentamera pediparva
CACACTAAGCCTATTAATTGAATACTTCACGCCCGCACTATAGAAACCCCTTTAAATCTCTCTAAACAAATTCCTCTGGATGGTAGTGGACGATATCAGACACTAATACGAACACATGTTCCACTTAGGACGCCCATCGAAGACTCTGATTGAAACTAATTCCTGTCACCTGGTTATAAACAGAATGTAATCAGCAGCTAGTTTGAGACGGAGTAGTGACTGCTTTGGACGTCGAGATTATGTGGCCGCTTGATCAGGCCACAGGCGTTGCTCTGGACGGTCAAGCTAGTAACATTATCCAAGTAGGGCATTCCTCGAGGAACGCCGATGGTCGCTCAGTTTGGGTCCCAGCGGTCATTATTGCCGGACTTGTAAATTAGCTCTGTTGGTCATTCCATCGGTAAGACGTGATCCAATTACTTGGGTCGATGGTCATTAGGTTTCCTCTCAGCTTTGAAAGCGTTGTTTACGTGCATGATTATGACAACGGGATAGATGTGTCACGGGAGAAGGAAACATCAAAGTGATGCTCGTTTTGAAAGCTAGTTCCATTACGTCGATCGTGGATTAGCATCGGTGATAACTCGCCTCCTCTTCTCGACTTATGCTCAGATGATATCGAACTCGAAGCAGGGGTGTAACTAATCTCGACCTGCTCACAGGACCGTCATATTACGTTCCCATCCGACGAACGATTAGTGAGATCCGTGATCCGACCACTCTCTCGGAACCTGGAGGAGCGGAATATTTATGTTCAACGTGACTGGTCACTGCCGCCGACCCATTGCAAATGTCCCGGAACAAGCTGCTATTATAGCAGACCCAGGAAGTAAAGACCCAGAGTTGTCGGAACTAGGATTTGAAGCCATGTATTGCGCCTCGATCAATGGGAGCTATATGGTGGTTCGATCGTCGGGCAGATGATGTCCCTCATGTGTTTACATATTCTATGAACCACAACCCAAAATAATCTCCCGTGTATGAGAATAACATGACACTTTTTTTGGCATATTAAATTCCATGCCTTTTCCAAATTCTCATACAGGCTATCGTCGGGATGAGTGCACGTCACCAGCTGGTACCACTAACTTGATACTAAACGCACCTGGCTACCTGGCCTAGCTAAGTTACGTATCTGCGTACTGAACCGTGCATCAGAGTAGGCTAGGCCTAACTTTTTAGGTTTCTATGCCCACTGTGCGTGTACAGGCAGATTCCACCGCTACGTGTTACGACGACGCAAATCGTGAATACGGGGGCATAATTCTTATTCCACCGCTTCTTAACATTCGAAAGGCCTGGGTTAATCCACTGTGGACTGACGACTGTTCTTCTAGAATTCTCCTGTTTGAGACTCTGGTATGATCATGACCTATTGACAAATTGCGAAGTGGCAGCGCCATAAGTCAGTTCGATTTTGTTGTTGTTTCCGTCAATATGACCTCGGGTCGTTGGTTTTGGTGACGTCATGACAATTACGTCATTGCGATAAAATGCTCACTTTTTGCATATTTTACATCGTTCCATAGTCCCTAGAAGGTATTACAAGGTTTTCCATGCGTTCAAGCGCCAACAGGGCGGCTGTAACACAGATAAAATGGACGTTTCACACCATTACTGTAAATGCGCCTACGACACCTATTGATGTGTTCCATAGAGTTTTCGTCGTGTGTTGTCACCTTACGGTGGATTCCGGGAACATTGCGTCCATGTACCTCAGGTCCTGCAGACGTGCACTCTCACGCTGTGCAATCCCTGAACAATATGGTTATAAACAACATCATAGCATCGAAACGCTTCTGTTGTGGTTAACTATTGACATTGACTAATGTTCTTAAGTGCTGCATTCGACACTGCTGACCGACCATTCCATGCTTATTTACATCCTCAGCACTGGAATCGTTCTGTTTGGGGCAGTGTTAAAGTGGTTCGTTCCGTTCATTACTGATCGCAGCCAGAGACGATAATGATGATGATGGGTTTGTCTAACTCTATTTGTGTGTCTTTTAGTGTACCTCGAGGGTCAGTGTTGGGACTGGCTTCAATCCACATATACATCGGATCACGTAATTGATTCTGTGGGATTCAATATAGCAGGATATGTTGACGTTCATCAGATTTACGAACAATTTTGTGCTGATAATCAGTTCGTCACTCTCACTTAATGACGTTCTCAACTGCATGGTTGGATGGCTCGTTCCTTTCTCGAACTCAATCCAGATAAACTTACACTCGGGAGATTCTCTAACCTAGATTTTACCTCGTGACGATTTCTTTCTGAGTCAAAAAGGCAACATCGTCTGGTAGCAACTGTCGAAAAATCGACGACGGTGACCGACGCCTGCATGACGTCATGACGAAAAATCGCCCATTGAAATTCGATATCAATAGAGTGAGTCGTCACTGTGATATGTCACTGATAAACTAGACATGTGCAGGCGGGTAAATCGCCCCCGTGTATATCCCCGCATTTAAACAACCAGTGAGAAACAGTATCCACTATCCATGACCAAGGTTGTGGCAGGCATAAGAGTGGTTTGACCAAAAATATACCTTTTGGGAATGTTGCATGAATTATGTCAAATTCGACCTTTGATGACCTTCTGATGACCACCACTTTGGTCAGAAACCAAGGTTGTCTACATCCACTAAGTTTCGCTCAAATCAGTCAAAGTTTGAGAAATCGCATAAATTATGCAAATTAGACCCCCGATGACCTCAAAAAGATCTCCGCCTTAGTCGGGAACGAAGGTATGATACATCCACCAAGTTTCATTGACATCTGACAATGTTGAGGAAAATCGCGCAAATTATGCGAATTTGACCTCTGATGCCCTCGAAATGACCTCCATATTTGTCGGGACCAACTGTAGTCCCCATCCACCAAGTTTCGTTCAAATCCGACAAACTTCAAAATTTTGCGTATATTATGCGAATAAACGGCCCCCAGCATTGCAGCGACGCCCACTTTCAAACCCGTTCAAAGTTTTGTTATGGGCGGAGATGTGCACCAAGTTGCGTGTGAATCGGACATTGTGTTGGAGAGTTATTGCGCCAACGCCTTAAGTTCCCGGCGGCGGCGGAGGTTGCGGCAGCGGCGGGCACGGCTACACACTCAAAACAATAATATCCCCTAGACACTACCGTGTCACGGGGATATAATTCGATCCGATACACCATGAGACCAGTTGTTGTGAGGCGACATTGCCTCTTTAATTCCTACCCATGCTCTGCCTATCTGAGTGTGCACTGAGTGCGCTGCCTCTCGTGCGAGCAGGGGGTGCGAGAACTGTGATATCGTGGTATAGCTGTACATTACGAATAACCAGGGCATGTCCATTCTAATTCTGAAGATAGTTTCGTAGCTCGGTTGGCCGGGTCGTGACACTGACGCAACTCAAATATTCTAAACATACCGAACTTTTGCTTGTTCACATCTTGATCGGCAGAGGCGTCAGTACCTCCTATAAATGATCAAACAATAAACTAGGCAGACCATAGAGCCCACGCCACAGAACACAGAAAAGTCACGCAGATGTGTGTGTGTGTGGGCGTGTGTGTGTAGGTGTGTGTGTGTGCGTGTGTGTGTGTGTGTGTGTGTTTATCTGACGATATCTAACGACCGCAAGCTGTCATTAGGTAGGTGGTTTGCACATTTGGTGAGGATGGACCCCATTGTTTTTCTGTGTGAGCTCAAAGTCATGAGAGAACCAAGTTCAAAAGCTTGTCAGCTTGTAAGTTCAACTTTGGTATGTGGGTTGCACGTATGGTGAGGATGAACTTTATTGTTTTTGGTGTTAGGCCAGGGTCATTCAAGGTCACCAGAGGACAATCCTTACATATCCTGTTCGTCTGTGTGAACTACATCTGGTGACCTACTTTGACCTCATTTGACCTCGTAGGCTATTTTTTGTGACAACCAGATTCGTCTTGTTGGGACAAATTGCGAAGTCAATTACACTGACGTACTGCAACACTTCTATCACAGGCGATCTCAAGTTATGAACCATCGTGGAAGGTCAGGGCAGCCTGAAACATTGAAATTATGTAGATAACTTTGACGTTTGACATTGACATATTGGCATTGAAACATTTTAAGGGGATGCCGTAATGGAAAGGTTTGTTAGTCTGGGCGAACTACATCGGGTGACCTATTTTTACCTAATTTGACCTTTTGACCTTGTGACCTTGATGGCCATTTTTTGTGACGACCAGATTCGTTATGTTGGGACAGATCACAAATTGAACTTCACTTACGTACTATGCCACTCCAATCACAAGCTATCTCAAGTTATGAACTTTGTGAAAGGTCAGGACAGCCTAAAACATTGAAATGTAGATGAATTTGACAATGACATCTTGGCGATGAAACGCTTTAGGGGGTGTTTTTCTAGGCGAAATACATCTGGTGATCAACTTCGACCTCATTTGACCTCTTGACATTGAGGGGGGTTTTTTTGCGATGACAAAATTTGTTATGTTGAGACAACCACAAAGTCAATTACACTACCGTACTGTGATACTCCGATCACTTGAAACAATACTTGAAACACTATACTATAGTACAGTTGTCCCCAGATTGGTTGGTTTCTTTGCTTCAAAGCATTTGGCCTGGTAGTTTGTGTTTGTCATATCTGTCCTCAAACATATCTGTGGGGACTGATTTCCAACACATTTACTGTGTGTCCAACGTCAGAGTACTTGGGGAGCAGGGATGGTGTGGGTCAGCTGCTCGATTCGTGATCGTCACCTGCGCTTCTTTTTGGCATTGGCGCGCCTCTCGGCGGGCGATCCCGACCACCGTGTTGTCAGCATGGGACCAGGTGTCGCTCGCCGGGGCGGCCACGTTGCTCATGGCTGGCGCAGCTGCGCGGGTACCTCAGTTTGGGTGATGCGTCAGGCTCAGGCCTGGTCGCTTGCTCGGAGGAGGCCGGGTGATTGGAAGCGGCGGGTGGATGCGTCTATGTGCCGTCCAGGCATGTGCTCCCATGAGTGAGTTAGCAACTGAAACATCCCACCTCCAATGTGACGTCAGGGACGCAAAGTGAATGCCACACATTGACGTTAACACAGTAAATAGTGCAATTTTTAACCACGAAAGGAGAAGGCGGAAGGTCCATCCACAAACGGAGTTTTCTGTACTTGGATCTTAGTCTCAGTTCGTTTGCTACAGGATTTCATAAGTATATATTTTTCATTTACTCCGTATCACACTCAGGTTCCCGCGGTCCCCCCTCTACTTCACAAGATAGATTGCGCAATATCTTTTTTTTTTTTTGTGTTCCTTCGTTCTCCTGGCAGTTACAGAAATTCATTTCAACAACAAATAGAGAAGAAACATGAACGAGATGTTTCACTCAAAATGTCATATAGGTAGAAAACATATCAAAAAACTTCCAAACCTATGACACCTATACTCAATGACACCAGCATTCCTCCCAAATGTTGACTTTTACATTCTTCCTGAAGAATATGACAAAATGTTCGCAGATATTCTGCAATGACATACATCAGTGACTGTATACTAGTAAGAATCCTCTTCAGTCTTCATGAGCTTTGATTGTATTATGAACCATTTCACTAATATAATCGATATAATAACCGTATTCAATTCACGCGGGAAATCCCGGCAACAAAGTATTTTACAGACATCTTGATGATCAGCAGAGATACCCCTTCTATGAAACGTATTATGCAAGATGTTTTGTAAAAATGACATTCATAAACAGAGCCTCGATTGTTCAGTAAATATCCACATTACAGAAAGTACACCAATAATGGTAATATCCCTATTAGTAGGAACAATTATGTTGATTACCGATATTGTAACCACCTCATCTACATATCACCATAGCAACGAAAAGGTACAGAGCAACATATGCGTCTTATATATCTCTCTAGGAACAAAATAGTGAATTTCTCTTCATGTGAGTGGTCATTTAATGCACTCCGGAATAAGAGTGAAATTCCACTCCGTTCGATCGAATATTCACTCTTAATAGAGTGATCTTCACTCTCATTCAGAGTGATAATTCGCCTCACTTGAGTAAAATTTCACTCCTAATTCGAAGTGCGCTGAGTGACCACTCCAATTAAGTGAAATTCACTCTTTTGTTTTTAGTGTATACTTCCACAAACGTATTGGCTGACATTCGATCTAAGTTTTGAATTTCCTCAAATGAATTCAAGTACAAGCTAGAAGGTACCAGAATAGCAAAAAGAGAAGTCTACAAGACTATTGGTCTTCATGATTACCATATCATGATCACGGAATTTTCAAGCTTGACAAGTTGAAGTTAGCATGCTTCCCAGCATGCATTTTCGTAGACTTGCACGAGTATCTCGTTGAGATTATTATCAGTCGATCTGCCCCCAAGGTTGGTCTGTCTGCCTAATATCCTGTGCACGCCCTCCTGTTCGATACTCTCTGATCTGGAGATCGGAATAACTCAGTCGGAAGAGCTCAGGACTGGTGATCGAAAGGTTGCGAGTTCGAATCCCGCCGGCTGGCTTTCCCGGTGTGTCCTTGGGCAAAGCGCTTCATCTCCATTGCCCCGTCCCACCCAGGCGTCATTGGGAACCTTGTGAGGTGACTTGTGATTAGAAGCGTGCGCCGTATGTGGCTGCCGCACTGGGATGTCCCCCGGGGGACACGATGTGGTGACACGATGGGTGTTAAGATTGATCAGCACGAGTTGCGTACTACATAGTACGGGTTTGACAAGTCCCTAATGATCAGGGGTAATATGCTGTGAAGCGCATTTGAGCAGTCACTGACTGAAAAGGGCGCTATACAAATGCGGTGTATAATAATAATAATAATAATAATAATAATAATAATATGTCTGCACGTAGACGTGATAAGAGCGGGAATGCTGGTTCCAGGGGGTCAACCATGATAGATTGGACAGATAGTGTTGGCTCCACACACGAGAGACTTGGGCAAGTTTACATCTTTCTCGGCGATCCTGTCACTAGTAGTTTTCCGGTTCGGGCGTTCCCCCATAATGGTGAGACCCCTAAATTGTTCAAATCTGGGAAAAAATATCCGATTTTACACTATTTGTACTCTTCAATTAGCCCTCCCAGAAACGGAGATTATAGAATCTCGTAATAAATGTTGATCCTCTCGATCAGGCCCATAATTTTTGTGTTTCTTTCTTGAGGAAAACAAGATCAGCAGTGTGCCACAGACTTTCGGCATTCGAGTCGTCTGCACGTAAAGAAGGTCCCGGTCGGTCCCAGGGGAAGGGCGAAGTAGGGTTGGGGCGCATCACCCTGAGCAAACTCGAGACAGGCGTACTGGAGGCTGGACCCCGGACAACCCACCCCCTGGAGGTCCAGGGCCGCCTCTAGATCCATAAAGAGAAGGATGTCCCCTCGGACCAGTGGACGCCGCTTGTCCGCATTACGGAGGATGTCCGGTTGGTATTGAGCCTTCGCCATAACCCCGCTCGTGGCGTTAGTCAGGAATACCCCTGTAGACGAGAGGAAGAAACGATGGAAATAATGCTGTGGAATCGTCTCCCAGTTTCACCACAACACGTGACAACATCTGAGTCGTCTTCTATTTGTTCACGTGACCCCAGACCCAGCGATCGATGTTGCTTGGTATCGAATACGGTATATCGTCACTATGATAGGTCAAAGCAAAATCTGTTCCGATATACAGTTGGACGGTTTTGTTCGCAAACGGACTCGACCATTAATCGCCGGGTGTTGTGAGACAATATTGCCTCTCAAATAAATATAACAAAGGTGTGAGACCAGGGAACAATCTATTCTATTAATTTTCAACTTATTTTCAATTTAGGGAGTATGATAACATTAAGTTAATGCAAAATTAGTTTTGATACATATTGGAATGACTTTTGCCGTGATGTCACGTAAACGGCAGCGTCGACTATTCGACGGGGCTTTGAGCCGATTCCCCATCTCAAATGATCACGCAGTGCAACATGTGATTACATTAAAGAACAAAAGAGTGAATTCACTCCATTGACACTCAGCACACTCCGAATTAAGAGTGAAATTCCACTTCATTATAGCGAACTTTCACTCTTAATAAGAGTGAATAATAATAATAATCATAATAATGATAACAATGATAATAATAATAATAATAATAATGATAATAATAATAATAATAATAAAATCGCGCATGAGCGCCGAATACCAAAAGGCCTCTAGGCGCTTTGCAAACCAAGCAAAGTGAAAAGAATGGGATAGCACTTGTACCCTCAACCTACATGAATTAGCATGAAGACCAATGTAGGAGTAGTCCCAATCAAATTTAAAACACCAAAAGAGAAACTGGAAAACAATAAAACAAAGCGAAACCATCAATAAAAACAGAGCTAATAAAAAACGATTGTACGAAGGTAAACAACTAGACATGGGCCTATATCAAGAGTTGCTCAAACGTGGCGAGAGATTTGGCATTTTTTATGTTCCAGGAACAAATATTGCATCAAAAACACATTTGGTAGCATTTCGAATAATCACAACTCACGTTCTTAGAGAGTATACGGTCAAGGCCTAAATTAATGCAAGGGTCATGGCAAACAATGACTCGAGGGAAACAATGACCATTACAAAATCACGGATATCAAACCTCGTAGCAGATCAATGAAGAAGAGGGCCCGAACAGTACTGGACATCATTGTAGACTGACAGAAGAAGAAGCCCATGCAAATGGGCTGATGAACAATAATATATCTTCTTGGATAACGCTATCCCGAATCCCTACAGAAACGGAAGAGTAGGGCCTAAATCCCACTCCGGTGACTCCACTGAAGTGATCACTCAGTTCACTTCGAAATGAGAGTGAACTTTCACTCAATTTGAGCGAATCGTCAATATTAGTATGGGTGGATATCACTCTATTCAGCAGTGGCGTAGCAAGGATTTATTCGATGGGGTGGTGGTGCTGGACATTTTCGTGGGGAAACGGGAAGTTGATTTTCTAAGCGGAGCGCGACCATGGTTTTCGGAGAACAGAGAAAATTTGAGATTTCAATACTCCTCAGATCGCCGGAAATGGCATTTGCGAGGCTAGATAGCAACCATAAAGTTGTGCAATTTTGGTGACAAAAATGTAATTTGTTTTTCTTATGAGAATTTTCCTCGTTGTTATGAGGTGACTCGGAAAGATTTTGGGAATTTGTTTGAGCCCCATCCGACGAAGTTAATACAACTGGTGGCTGCAAGGTGTTCCTTGCCTTCTCCCCCACTACCTATACGGGTTGGGGAGTATGCCCATTTCCCGCTGTATCCACGCCTCGGGCGTGTCGAGAGGCATGTATAGCTACGGAGCATTTGGGGTCTTGACTGAACTCGCAAGTCAACGGCAAGACTGCGCGCGCAGCGGGCGAAATTTTTTACACTTCTTAGGGCCTTAAGTAATTAGATAGGGCTATCATTCTTCATGCTTCATGGTTGTGACGAAAGCAGTTACAAGCTCACAGGGAAGGCATGGGAAAATCATGCTACAATTTGCAACTGGCCATGTAAAACCTATCAATAATTTGCTGCACTCTTCCTATAGCTAGCTTAGTATAGCGGCTATCGAGTTGGCTATGCAATTGCAGTGCTCTCAATGTTGGAAAAGAATGTAGACATGTGCATTTACAGCGATCCCATACTAAAATGACATTCTATTTGACAATTGGACCACCTAATATACAACAGCGCGCGGAGCTCGCCGAAGGTTCTCCTCCTTTTTTTAAGGCTAAATATTTTATTTCAGTATAGGCCTGATGCATGATTGTCATCTGCGCAAGTCACCTACCGGTATCGCTTGTTGTAAAGAAACGGATGCACGGTGTTGCGCATGAACAATTATGTTATCATACATAACGCGCAACAATTCTGGTCCAATCATTTCACAAATTTTGCCCGTTCTTCCTTTTTCGTATGTGAAGTTGGCCTTCAAAATAGTGTTGTTAGGTAAGTCTTTCAGGAATAGAAGGCCGAGTTTCTGGACTATAATAGTAGTGGGGAGGAATCGGCAGACAACTGTTTCAGGAGTCTCTCCCTAGGTACGCCACTGAATTATTCCGTCTAAAATATATTTTTTCCCCATTATTATATTTTTTCTTGAAAAATCTCAGTGAGGCGCGACTGGAGGGCGACAAGGTTTCATGGGGGCTATCGCCCCACGCCCCCCGTGGCTACGCCACCGCTATTGAACACAGGCGTGTGAAGGTATTTTTGGGTGGGGGGCTGAGACTTACTACTGACATGTGGGAGCGGTCTAAGGGGAGAGTCTCCCCCTTCCCTTCGTGAGATGTGAGTATTTTCAGATGGCCTTAGATGTAATCTGGTGCAATGTAGCACACCCGGACACCCACCTTGTTTTAGCAAGTCCATGTGTGATTTGGTGCTAATTTTTCCTGCCAAAAGGTGCAGATCGAGCAGGAAGTTCCATTAGGCGATTAAGTTGGGGAAGAATGTTGATGAACTACTCGGGGAAAGGTACCGTATATGGGAGTGTCCTGCTCCCCATTGGAACCGTATATGGGGGTGTCCTGCTCCCCATTAGGATGATTTTCCACCTCTAGATGGCCGTAGGTGCAATCTGATGCAAAGTAGCACATCTGAACACCCAACCCACCTGTTTGGTATATGATTTCGAAATTTCATCTACAATTTCGATTTTTCTTCAAGTTCATGTGCAATTTGGCGCTTATTTTTTCCGCCAAAAGGCGCATATTGAGCGGGAAGTTCCATTAGTCGATTGAGTTGGGATAGAATGTTGATGAACTTACCCGCGGAAAGGAACCGTATATGGGTGTGTTCTGTTCCCTATGGGGAAATTGTCCACCTCTAGACGGCCTCAGGGGCAATCTGTTGCAATTTAGCACACCCAGGCAGTAAGCACCCACTCCGATTTGGAAATACACAATTTTGTGCTTTCTCAGTCTAGATGCGATTTGGTGCGATAAATGATATTCGTATTTCCCCTCCCCGAATACGGCACAAGTTTAAATACACATTTTGAGTGGGGATGAAGATTGGTATTCGACCCGGGCATTCAGGGGGGATGTCACTCTACCCTTTGGATTTTTTTTCATTTTAGGTGGCCCCAGATGCAATCTGCAATAAAGCACACGTGAACACCCATTCTATGCAACAAACTTGAAAGAAAGCGGGAATATGCTTCAAGAAATAATTCATTGCCATTGGAAAATTGATGCAGGGTATTTCGGATGTTAGAATATAATTACTGTTAATGTAATAACTAATAACAACACAATGCATCGTAATTTTACTTGGATGACCCCTGACTGATCTCCAAGGAAACTATGACTAATTTTCAAAATGTGGTTCCACTGTCCCAAGTTGATAAACAGTGTTTAGAAACTTGACCAAGACCATATGCCAACAGGCCATGTGTGTATACGATCCATTGTACATAATATGGAACAGGAATTTTCTAGGTTGACATGGCACTATATGTCTTGCAGCTGAAGTAATGGAGGAATATTTCAAGGGAACAATAATCTCCTGAGTGGGTTTTGCCAGTGTTGACCTGAGTAGTGTCAGTTCCCCTTCTCCCACTACCCTAAATCCAAAGAAATATAAATACCCGGCGGGTGAGCAGTTCAACCAGCTTTCAGAGTTACTTCACTTTGCCGATCAATTCATATATTGGCAGTATTGACGGGATAGTTCCGCTACACGATTGGCTGTATACCAGCGTTTGTTGCACACTGTGGACCTTCAGGAAAATTAGGTTCTTGGTTGCATGAAAAATACACTTGCAATTGGTGCATGAAAATGGGATTACCTGATCTGGGTAATTAGACGAAATAATTAAAGTTCTCATCACCAGAACGGTCTATTAGGCAGTCAACAAAGCACTGAAATATGTAGGAAACAGGAAGGTGATGGTCCACAATTTACCTCTCCCCTGTTTCACTGCCACATTGACAAGTGATACATCGCCGGTGCTCCATATTCCGTCCTTGTAGCCTCTGTCTGCGCATATTTGACACTCAGGAGGGGGTGGGT
>JAODTT010563051.1:0-12014 GCA_025400115.1 Pentamera pediparva
ACCATATCATAGCTTTAATATGTATGTAAGTAACTTAAATGCTGGCAAACCACAGCATTTCACATGCTCTCTACTGATCTTATTATTTGCCCTCCAAAATATTCCCACATACCCAACCGATCAGAGTTATTGGAACTAAATAAATACTGTAACAAAATGAAAACCTCTGATTGCAAAACAGGCGAGACTAGCAGTTCGAGAAGCAACTTGTTTTGCACACCGGTACTAGCTGGTTGAGCTATTGTGATCCATGTCAGACATTCTATATCTATCTATCCATCCAGTCTGTCCACAATTGCCTTTTTGGCTCCAAATTGTTTACTCTCTGATGGATGTTGGTCAAACTTGGATACAATGTTCACTGACTGTTGGCAGTGTTGGGGCATCCATGGGATTCCTTGCCCACATTAGGGTAAGGGTCAATAAAGGGGCATAATAGGTAATTGTGTGGAAAAATACAAAATGCTTCTTCTTCAGATTTTCTCAAAATCATGTCCTAATGTTCCTTGATCTCTGCTCTTTCCAGCTTGTTTACAAATTTTGTATTGATGGTCATCGAAAGTCTAACAGTGAAATCCAGCCAAAGAAGTATTGCAGGCCCTTGCAGGCTTTCTGTTTGACAGATTGTGATAGAACTCGGACGCGAGGTTCTCCGTCTATGGGGGCATCTTTGACCATGTCATGGTCAAAAGTCATCAAAGGTCATGTAAATATGACTTCATTTATTATTGTTCCTTAGGGATAGTGCACTAAGGTAATCCAAACCGCAATTTGAATTTCAGCCAATAAGTGTGTGAAAATGAGCAGTCTTGTGGCGATCGAAGGGGAACCGCTTCCTTCTGTCTTTCTCCTGTCAAGGTTCAAAGTTGCATCATTTAGTGTGTAGAGTCAATTTGCGGCCTTTTGGTCGTTCCCCCCTGACGTCACAAGGACGGTGGTATTCTTCAGTTGTAAATCTATATATCTCAGCAAAGGAATATGCCGGAGGTTTCAAATTTGGGGTCCCAGTATTTTGAAACATTTTCATATCCATCAATGCCAGTTTTGAGAAAATCTGTTTCGTGACCTTTGGCCTTCAAAGGAGTATAATGGGCCATTGTGTGGAAAACTGCAAAATGCGTCTCCCACTGATCAAGTTGGATTATTCATGCCAGTGCTTCCTCCAGGTTGTTCTGGAATTTTAGGTCAAAGTTCATCAAAGGGCAATAATAGGCAAATTATATAAAATTGCCAAATAGTTTGTAGATTGCAACTTGGTCAGTGTTATCATTGATCAGTGGTACTTTTCCAGGTTGTTCATAGATTTTAGGTTCAAGGTCATCAAAAGGGGCATAGGCAATCATGTGAAAACTGCCGTCTGTGTGCGCTAGGCCAGAATATGCGAGTACAGTATGGTCCTGTATTATACACAAAACTGGCATGACAGTACAGGACAAAACATGTCCGGAGTGAGTCCTGTTATCGGTCTGACTTGTGCCAAATTGTACCATACTTGTCGCCTATCACCGTGTATTCATCCAGAATGGCCAGCATTCGTGATTCTGTTGAACTTGCGATTTGGGACTATATTAGCTCACCTCAGCCATATGGCTGGGTGAGCTAATATTGTGATCATGCATGTCTATCTATTGATCAAATTGATACTCCAAATTGTACCATACTTGTCCTGGGTGCTCACAAATTTGAGGTAGAAGTTCATCTATGGGTCAATCTTTGTAATTTTGTTCGAACGGTCAAACTGCTTCTACTCCTACAGAATAGGTCGGATAATCATGAAACTTGGTCAATATTATCATTAACCGTTGGTACATATGGGTGTTCAGGAATTTGAGGTCAAAGGTCATCTAGTCGTCAACTTTCGCCATTCTGTTGGAATGGTCAAGTGGCTTCTCGTACAGAATAGATCGGATGATCCTGAAAGTATCTTCATTGACCAATGGTACATATATCGGATTTCTGCCAAAATCGAAGCAACACAGAACAAATATTCAATCTGCGAGTGCTGTGTGAAAAGTATAGCCAACATCGGAGACATATACATGTCAGTGTATGGCATGACTGCATGAGGCACTATAGACCACACAGAAGGAATACAACATAGGTCACAAGCTGATCCAAGCCATCAAAGAACTGTACATCAAAGCCACCAGTGCAGTACAAGTACAAGGCTCAATTGGAGAATGGTTCCATACTTCAGTAGGAGTCTGTCAAGATTGTCTCCTGTCACCGACACTGTTCAACATCTCCCTTGAATGCCTTGTAAGATCACTCTGGCACAGTCAGCATCGGAGGGCGGCCGATCACCAACTTCAGGTTTGCTGATGACATCAATTGGATGGCAGGTAATGAAAATGAATTGGCTGGCCTAGTGAACCATATGGATGGAACCTCTTCCAGCTACGGCATGGAAATGTGCACAGAAAAGATGAAGCTGTTCGACAAACAGCACCCAGCCAATCACCACTAGGATCCCTATAAGGGGACAAGCAACTGATACTGTTCACCAAGTCAAGTCTCTTGGTGCCCTCATAAGTAAAGAGGGGTCAAAGGCAGACATTCTCTCCAGAGCTGCTCCAGTAACGGCAGCAATGGCAAGACCTAAAAAATCAGCTGGGATGGATAAGCACATCCCTCCCAGAATCGAAGTGAAGCTTCTGCATGCACTAGTGATGTCTATCTTTCTGTACACTTGTGAATCATGGACTCCCAATGCTGACCTACAAAGCAAGAACCAGGCTGTTGAAATGAGATGCCTCAGAAGACTCCCTGGCATCTCCTACGGGGACCGTATCACCAACGAAGAAATCCGCAGGAAAATCTCCCAACAAGCGAGTCACTACGAAGACCTGCTGACCACAGTGAAACTAAGATGGTATGGGCACGTAACACGATCTGATGCGCTCTAAAAAACCACCCTCCACATCTTCTATGTTCAGGGGAGGAGAAGAAGGGGCAGGCAGGAGAAGAAATGGGTGGACAACATCACTGAATGGACAGGGAAGAGCTGGAGTCAGTTCAATCAGTTGGTGAACCATCACACGAAGCAGCGCCCATACGACCCTGGGGCTCATGGGTGGGACAAGGTGAAGTTGACATATGGGGTGTTCAGGTATTTGAGGTTGAAGGCCATCTATGGGTCAATTTCAGCCATTGTTTTCGAGTGGTCATGCGGCTCCTACTCCTACATAAATAATGGATTGGATGATCATGGAAGCGGGTCATTGACCAATGGTAGCCCACATATGGGGTGTTCAGGAATTTGAGGTCAAAGGTCATTTTGGGGTCAATTTCTGCCATTTTGGTCGAATGGTCAAGCAGCTTCTACTCCTACAGAAAATTAGTCAGTATAATCATTGACCAATGGTACATATGGGGTGTTCATGAATTTGAGGTCCAAGGTCATCTAATGGTCAATTTTTGCCATTTTGTTGGAACCGTCAAACGGCTTCTACTCCAACAGAATGGATTAAATGATCAAGAAAAGTCTGTCAGTATTATCATTGACCAATGGTACATATGGGGTTTCGAGGTCAAAGGTCATCTACTGGTCAATTTCGGCCAATTGTAATATACATGGGTGTTCATCTAACTTTTAATGATTTCGCAAATTGCAATTGTACACAAATCTTTCACACTGAACTGCTGCAAACACAGGTGAGGTACTGTGCCACTAGCACTCTTGTTATAATAATGCACTCCTATAAATGGCTCTTCTTAGTCTTGAATAGTCCAAATTTGGGATTTGTGGCTAAAATCTCAACATGCTCAGAAAACCCTCAGACCGTCCCGAATACAATTCGCAGGCTCCAGATTGATAGCAAACCACCCTGTGCTGAATCATCCAGAACTGTCTAAAATCTTCATGTTGGTCAATTTCTGCTATCCTTTGAAAATATGCAAAATGCTTCTCCTCCTGCAATTTGAATCGGATGATCATGAAAGTTAGTCATTATTATTGGGGACCAAGGCTACATACAGGATTTTGAGGTCAAAGGTCATCTTGGCCAAAATGGTCATTTTGAGGATCATATATGAACAAAAGGCTCCTCCCACAGATTGATTTGGATGGTCATGATGGTTGGTCAGTATTATCATTGACCAATGGTACATATAGGGTGCTTGAGGTAAAAGTTCATCTTTGGGTCAATTTTGGTTATTTTGTTGGAACGGTCAAACAGCTTCCACTCCCACAGAATACGTCAGATAATCATGAAACTTGGTCAGTATTATCATTTACTGTTGGAACATATGGGTGTTGAGGAATTTGTGGTCAAAGGTCATCTCGGCATTGACTTTCGCCATTTTGTTTGAATGGTCAAGTGGCTTCTCCTACAGAAAGATTGGATGATCCTGCCCAAATCGAAGCAACACAGAACAAATATTCAATCTGCCAGTTTTGTGTGAAAAGTATAGCCAACATCAAAGACATATACCATGTCAGAGTATGGCATGAGGCACTATAGACCACATAGAAGAAATACAACATAGGTCACGAGCTGATCCAAGCCATCAAAGAACTGTACACCAAAGGCTCAATTGGAGAATGGTTCCATACTTCAGTAGGAGTCTGTCAAGGTTGTCTCTCGTCACCGACACTGTTCAACATCTTCCTTGATTGCCTTGTAAGATCACTCTGGCACAGTCAGCATCAGAGGGCGGCCGATCACCAACGCCAGGTTCGCTGATGACATCAGCGGGATGGCAGGTAATGAAAATGAATTGGCTAGCCTTGTGAACCATATGGATGGAACCTCTTCCCTACGGCATGGAAATGTGCACAGAAAAGATGAAGCTGTCGACAAACAGCACCCAGCCAATCACCACTAGGATCCCTATAAGGGGACAAGCAACTGATACTGTTCACCAAGTCAAGTCTCTTGGTGCCCTCATAAGTAAAGAGGGGTCAAAGGCAGACATTCTCTCCAGAGCTGCTCCAGTAACGGCAGCAATGGCAAGACCTAAAAAATCAGCTGGGATGGATAAGCACATCCCTCCCAGAATCGAAGTGAAGCTTCTGCATGCACTAGTGATGTCTATCTTTCTGTACACTTGTGAATCATGGACTCCCAATGCTGACCTACAAAGCAAGAACCAGGCTGTTGAAATGAGATGCCTCAGAAGACTCCCTGGCATCTCCTACGGGGACCGTATCACCAACGAAGAAATCCGCAGGAAAATCTCCCAACAAGCGAGTCACTACGAAGACCTGCTGACCACAGTGAAACTAAGATGGTATGGGCACGTAACACGATCTGACGCGCTCTCAAAAACCATCCTCCACATCTTCTACGTTCAGGGAAGAGGAGAAGGGGCAGGCAGGAGAAGAAATGGGTGGACAACATCACTGAATGGACAGGGGAGAGCTGGAGTCAGTTCAATCAGTTGGTGTACCATCACACAACGCAGCGCCCCTACGGCTCACGGGTGGGACAAGGTGAAGGTGACATATGGGGTGTTCAGGTATTTGAGGTCGAAGGCCATCTATGGGTCAATTTCGGCCATTGTTTTCGAGTGGTCATGCGGCTTCTACTCCTACATAAATAATAGATTGTATGATCATGGAAGCTGGTCATTGACCAATGGTAGCCTACATATGGGGTGTTCAGGAATTTGAGGTCAAAGGTCATTTTGGGGTCAATCTCTGCCATTTTGGTTGAATGGTCAAGCAGCTTCTACTCCTACAGAAAATTGGTCAGTATAATCATTGAATCAGTTCATGAATTTGAGGTCCAAAATCATCTAATGGTCAATTTTGACTATTTTGTTCCAACAGTCAAGCGGCTTCTCCTACAAAATAGGTTGGATGATCATGAAACTTGGTCAGTATTATCATTTACCATTGGTACATTTCCATGGGTGTTCAGGAATTTGAGGTCAAAGGTCCGTTTCCTACAGAATAGATCGGACAAACATGAAAGTTGGTCAGTAAATTGTCTTTGACCGAAGGTACGTGTAATATATGAGTTGTTTTGGGATCAACTGTGGCAATTTTGTTCGAACAGCCAAGCGGCTTCGACTCCTACAGAATAGATCAGATGATCATGAAAGTTGGACAGTATTATCATTGACCAATATATATATGGGACGTACCTGAATTTTAGGTCAAACTCTCAAAGGTCATCTGGGTTCAATTTTGGACATTTTGTTTCTCACAATAGGTGAGCTTCTGTGCCATAGGCACTCTTGTTATACTGTCGGAACACTATTGGGAATTTTATCAATATTTTGTTCAGTAAAAATGATTTGCGTAATGATTTGGACATGCAGATAATCGCTGATCGGATCTAGTTTCCCCTTTGATGAGGAACTCATGGAAGATGTGATATTTCTCTTCTTACAAAAGTACCAAAATTATGTAAAATGAGCTAATCTCGAATCAACTATTGAAGAAAGTTACTGTATGCATTCATCGCAAATTTACTGTTGCTGCATTTAATGCTAGCTCTGCAGGACAGTTTGACTTTGACAGTGAATATAGACCACTTTTATCAAGGGAGCTTAGAGCAACTTCTGGTGATGTTGCAATATGTGTTTTGTATTTTACAGGCTTGAAATTAACATACGATTTGTTGTTCAGTTGATCGAGGGTCGAGTCATTTTGCATTTCAATACTCATATTGGTTTGACTGGTAAAGTTCTGCTTGAAACCTACAAAATTCCAAAAATACCCGATAGGAAACCAATTTCTCCTCTCAGGACTCTTGTTGGTATGCCTCTTCATTTGTTAATACTACCATTTGAAGTAAATACTGTATATTACTGACCCAACTTTAATACTACATAGGCTGCAGGACAAGTTTGTCATCGCCAAATAATAATAATTGGTGAAACAATCAAGTCTCCTTGAATAATTGTGAATGCAAAATGTGTTGACCCTCCAACAACTAAAAAACAAGTCTCTGTTCGCACCAAGACTCTTTGACAAACATTTAGGGGCTCAAATGTTGTTGGCAATCTCAGCAGACTCTCGACTGGGTTGACTTTAACGCATTCTGCTTGTTCATGAGCTGTGGTATTGCATACACTTGCATACACACTTATTATGAGATCCAGTGCTGTATGGGTAATAAATAAATTGAAAGGTTGTAAATAGTTGGTTCAAAGAAATTTCAGGTGAAAAATTCACTCTTTGGTTTAATAGGTTATGGTGCATATGCAGCAAATCAGAGATAATTTGTGCTTCATTGGAAACAGTTCTGGAATAACTTTTCTAAGCTGACATTCCTTAAAGCAGATCGGTTGCTGTGAATGTATGTTTACAACTCGTTGTAATGTTAGCAAGTTATCCAAGAATGATCAAATGTAATCTGTGGTATTGATGTTCACCGCAAAGGGGTTTGTGTTGATACCTAAAATCCTCTCTTGGAAATAGGAGAAAAAAATTGACCCAAAACTAACCATGATAAGTAACAAGATTCGTAGAAACAAAATGTACCCAAAACCTGGAAAATGAGCATTTGCTGACTTTGATAAACACATGTGTTTATGTAACACAGTCATGTTTTGCATTACAAGTCAGTGAGTAGGGAATTGAATTCAGTTCACCTAAACCGAAAAATATGCAACTGGTGCTACTAGTTTCTTCTTGATATATTTGACATTGTTTCGACTGACAGTCAGAAAATGCCATTTTCATACATCATGTGTCCATAAACCCCTTACCTCCTACACTTCATCTGTGCCTCATTGTCTGTCCAAGTTTTGCATGAACGCTCCATTTCACAGTTCTTTCCATCCAATTGTTCCTCTCATTTCGCTCTCCAGAGAAGGGAAAATAAATTATTGACCCTACATGAATGAATGGCAGCCTAAGCAGAAACTGCTATTTGGTACCATATTGTAATTTGTTGAGCAACCTTGGGGAACAATAACAGAGGGAGATGGGAGGGGGTGTGTCTACCAGCAACAAGGCAGATTTGGTATGTTCCAGTTGCATTTGTGCGGTAAGTTTAGCAGACATGAGGTATGCCCAGATTAAAGAGGCTGTGATCACCAGAAGCCCTTCCCTTCTCCAGCGATTGAATCTGCAGCAGGATTCTCCCAGGTAGAAATATCACTGAAGTCTGTGGTGGGAGGGGGAGTAACAACTTTTCCTGTGGTGGACATTGTTTAGCAGCATCCAAAATTTAGCAAACAATGCTACCTAAAATAAAAGAGGCATGTATTCCTAAAATTGGTCATGAGAAAAGGCCCTTTGCCAAGGTGGGAAGTAGGGAATCAGCAGCACTATTTTCTTACTGTTGACAAAAAATACATACTTGAAACAGTTTGGTCGACAATAATTTACCCTTCACCAACTCAAACTACTTAGGCTGCCATTTGTTATCCAGTAGTTAATTGTTTCAGTGATCCATTTTGCTCTTGACAATCTATTCTTTATCATTCAAAAAGCGAATATCAGTGTTGCTGGAAAGTTACACAGTAAGAAAAAAACCGGGTCAATAACTTTATTTCCCTTCCTGATAATATCTTTGAACCTAACGTCATTGTTCAATGTGTCTTTGGCAGGTTACGTCCGGTCATACCAGAGCGCAGGTAAGGAAGTTGGATATTCCTCGTTTATCAGATTTTGTTCTGTTTCCAGGATTGGAGGAGCAGACCAGTTATGACCTGCCATAGCTCCAACTAATTCACTTCTTCTTTCTTTTCCTCCTCCCCCATTTGTCTCCCCCTTAACAAATTCTCCCGAAGCAGATTGGTTAACTGTGAATATGAAGCTCTAGGTTGCCCGTGGTCCGGCCCCTTCCACGAGATGGGCCCGCACGGGAAGGAGTGCTCGGTGCCGATGAAGAAGGGAGCCGAGGTCCTGCAGGCGGTGAAGGTACTGGAGACCAAGCACAAGGATGAGGTGAAGAACTACCGGAACATCCTCGGACTACTGTCCTACGAAAAGATCACATTCAATGGTAAGACCACAGACATTCTTGTGAGAGTCATTACTTGCCCATGTTCTGTCATACAAAAAGATCACATTCAATGGAAAGACCGCAGACATTCTTTTGAGAGCAATTACTTGGCCATGTTCTGCCCTACGAAAAGAACACTTTCAACGGTAAGACCGCAGACATTTTTGTGAGAGCCATTACTTGCCCATGTTCTGCCCTACGAGAAGATAACATTCAATGGTAAGACTGCAGACATTCTTGTGAGAGCCATTACTTGCCCATGTTCTGTCCTACGAAAAGATTACATTCAACAGAAAGACCGCAGACATTCTTGTGAGAGCCATTACTTGCCCATGTTCTGTCCTACGAGAAGATCACATTCAATGGAAAGACCGCAGACATTCTTATGAGAGCCATTTCTTGCCCATGTTCTGCCCCACGAAAAGATCACATTCAATGGTAAGACCGCAGACATTTTTGTGAGAGCCATTACTTGTCCTTGGCACCTAGCGACACCAACCTGCTGTTTCTAATAACCGACTCCTCCAAGCAAGTGGCTGAGCCTGAGCCCAACTCATCCCCCCTCCCAACCACCTGAGGTACAGTAACCGTGAAGCTGCCAGTGGCAACTAAAATGTTCTACCTGGCAATCATGACAAATTAGCCAAAATCATTTGTTGTTTTCTATCAACTACTGTAACATACAATGCTGTACTTTCTAGTTCCCCACTGTCCTCCATCACTCATCTTCACCTGGCACTCTGTTTTTTCTGGGCATATCTCTGATTCATGTACTCAATTATGGGGAACATACCTACCACATTGAATGAACTAAATCTGACCAGGCATGTCTGACTTGATTACAAGGCGAGCTTGATGACAAGGTAGGCGTTACACACATACTGTACATACATATTACACACACACACTCATGCCACATATGACTGTATAGGTTCCTTGGGATTCTGGTGTTGGGCGTGCTGTTAGTCTTCTAATTTTCCTATATCACACATGTGGTGATGTGTTATAGCCAATTTTGTGACAACGAGTACCCATAAAGACGGTATGAGACAATCGTGATCCACTAAAAATCCCTCCCCATTAACTTCTTACATGCACAGATCTCCAACTGCGGCCATACCGCACCGATGATTTCATCACCAAGCTCTACTATGAGTCTGGTCGATTCTCAGCGTTCAACCAGCAGTGGCTGATCAAGACAACCGTGAACGATGACGAGAGACGGCCTGCGCACATCATCGAGCGTCGCATGACGTTTCAGCTGGTTTTGAAGAGCCGCGTGACCTCTCCGATGGACGTTCACTACCTAGTCATCAATGGGCCAAACAGCGACGTCAAGATCGATCCCCAGGTGTATCGCTTTGAGTTCACGGAGGACAAGACGGAGAGTCCGTATGAGATCCTTCCTCTGGTAGACTCTGCCGAATGTAACAAGATCCTGGCCAATAAGACGATTAACCTCCGTCTGATATTGTTCCAGGTCCCTAAATAAACTGGGAGGGATGTGCTTTGTGGGTGGACATTTGGAGGATGATAGGGCATTCATGTAGCATTGTTTTTTCATAGAAAATAGTCCCACGATAAATGTAACCATATTTATAAGCCCATGCATTCAAAGCGATTAACTGGTTTGTGGACAGATATTTTTCTAATGGAAAAAATGAATGGTCATTCTTGCATTGATGCTTTTTGCTTTCATTTGGTTTGCCTTAAGGTCAACATTCTTCAGATGTTAAATGAGAGACTTCTATAGAATCATTGAGAGTTGATCGATGAAATGGACATAAATCAGAATGTTATTTGTCCTTTTCAATCATTGATATTCACACCAAAGATTTGGCCATTTCCTGCATTTGTGTCATGAATGGCAGTATAGTTGTGGACCAATGTATATATAATCCTAGTGAAAGCATTACCAACAGCCGTATTTCCATGTGGCAAGTTTCAGACATGAACACAAACACTTGTGAATGGTCGTTCCCCTATCTTAACGTAGTGGTGTGTAATGTTAATGATATGATATTAGTGATGATATGATTGCAATATCCAAGGGGTAGGCTGTGCTAAACTGCAACACAGATACAAGGAAGTGTCAAGCAGCTACCATAATACCGGCCAGTTAAGGAAAGGGTGACACACAAACATATTTCCTTCCTCATAGCTTTCTTAGATAAAGCTGACTAGGGTAGTATCACCTGATAACAAGATGGCTAGCAGAGGGCTATACTCTGTACCTATCAATGCAGGCACCTCCCTCACTTGGCCACTCTCAGCTCAAAACTGCCAGCAGTCACTGAGCAGATTCGCAACTTGTGTCCTTGAGCATCCCGTAGCATGACCCTCTGAACAATGGGGCGCGACAGCTGTTGGCCACCCCCATGGTCAGTGCAGACATGAGATGGAAGTTAGCAGTTAAGCCACGGATGCATTCATGCAATTTGATGGTCACATGAAAAATAATACTCAATCCTGATGGTATGTACTGCAGGATGAAGCTTCCCGGAACATCACATTGTTGCAGTATATATCTACTTTACTCTCAACCTCCCTGTACTCCTCAGTAAAACAAGGGGCTAAGACTCCTAACCAGAGTCTCCAATACTGTGAATTACTGTGGATTAGGCTGACTCGTTCCATAACCACAGCTATTGGCGAACGAGCAGAGTTGAAGCAAAAGAGTTACTGGGAAGGCTTTTTAGTCTACATTCCCCCAACCATTTCTCTGAGAATGCATTTGGGAAGTATTTCATGAGGCTACATACAACGGTCACCAAAATGTAAAATCAGGTAAGTTGCAGGATATATGCAGTCTTTGTCTTTAATTCAAAGGGAAAGGGTCATGCCAAGTCTCCATACTTGACTCTAGGTTGGTATCGGGCTACTGTACATAGTGAGCATGGTTTTGGCATGTAAATAGTGAGCATGTAAATAGTTGTATCAAAGTCTGTTTTACATTTTTAGGTCATATTTAAACTAAAAACTATATTATATATATATATATATCTATCATTAAGTTATTGAGAGCTATAACAAGTGTACATATATAGCCCAGAAGAAGCTAAGGTACTCTGATAATATCCTTAAAAATGGCCCAACTTCAAAAAGAAT
>JAODTT010564162.1:0-12011 GCA_025400115.1 Pentamera pediparva
CAAGGCCCATTCTAAAAACATATTACATGGATTACCCTACTTTGACGTGTGCTGGAGATTTGTGGGAGGCATCAATTTCGTGCATAGATACGTGACAAGATAATGTTGCTGTGAGGAAACTGACGCCGTCACGAGACCAATGTCAGTCACTCCACTCCTCTCATCTCCCGACTGATTACCCTCACTGTCCCACCGCAAGGTTGGACAATTCACTAGTCAGGTCCGTCAGCTGGCCAATCACCAACAATGATACAGTTCCGACAAATGACGCCTCTGCGGTTCCCACAACCAGGGATACACTTGACCCCATTTTGCTTGCAACTGCACTTACTGTTTCTACAGTCTGCACTGCAGCTGCTGAACTGCATACAGCTGGAAAACTTGAGCAGCTCCTCTGGTGACACCATATGACAGCCGGAAACGTTCACTAACCTTAGTTATGGACACCATTGCCACTGATAACACTGCCGGGGTAGACATGCGACTCTGTGGCAGCCACGTCCTCACTCAACACTTGAACAGACTGTCCGAAGTACCACCAACCGAACTGGATCTTGGTCTCAGTCCATGACAAATGGCAGCATGGACCACCAACCTGCCCAACGAATTAACCTCCCGAGTGAGTGCCCCAAGGGCGTCCACCAGATAACCCTCTCGGTAAGTGACGCAGCGACATCTGCAAATTTCAAGAAAGTCAGGCGAAGACCTTGCCAGGCGCTGAAGAGAGTATGCCTCATCTGTAGGTATTGCCTCCCGAGCAAATCACCCTTCTCTTCCTGCATTTCTCAGTCTGATGGTATGACACCAGAGCTCTAAACCGAGCTGTAGAGACCATGCGTAACTCGAGGACGGCCTAGCACCCAGCCCAGAGCATCTCCGGACGAATGCCACGATTTCCGTGAGCCATCCCACCTTCCAACTGTTCCAATGCTTCCCAGGTTTCCTCAATAGTATGTCACTTTCTAATTGCGGTTCAGCCACCGGGAAGGCAACACCAACGAATGCATCTGAATTTCAAAGCTTGAGGGACCAGCCTTGTACAAATCCGCGAAGTACCCTGCCCAGCCGGTCCTGACATTGGATACATCAGTCTAGATCTAGCCATTAGCTGTCGACACATCTGGGCTACGAGCACATACGCAACATACGATATACGTATTTTCCAAACCGCCCTGTAAGCTGGTCGTGGGACCGCCCTGTAAGCTGGTCGTGGGAGCAGCCTGTTGCCAGGCACTGACTCACAAAGACGCTGGACCTTCTTTTCCTGGTCGTGGTGCAAGGCCTGCTGCACTATGCGCCGATGCTCCCGAAAAGGCTCGGTCTTACCACTAAGTCTAGCCTGGCGACTCCGTTCGAGGACATCAACGGTGGCCCTGGAGAGTGCCTCGGCGTTCGGTCTTCAAAGAATGCTCCAGGATGCACCCCCTACCCGCAGAGGATTACAGTTTCAAAGTATGATCCTTTCTGCTTGGGGTCCACATTCACACTCAGCCTCTCAGTCGGCTGGTCAAGCTCATCTACATGTACTGTGCAGTGTGCACGGACTGTGGCAACATTCGGATCCAATGACTGCATGATCCATCTCCTTGACGGTGACGCCATCATTGGAATTCCAAAAGTCCAGCGTCTCACGTCGGATCTTTGGGACCATGAGTCGGCAATTCTACGGCCACAACTTTCTGCTCAACGGTCATCACGGCTGCCAGATCCACGAGAGATACAACTGAACTCGTATCCATCCATCCTGACACGAGTGGAGGCACGGCAAGCACCCATGATGATTCTTGTTAGTCACACGTGGGAAGAATATCGCACACCGAACAGGGTTGAGCGTAGAAAACTCCTTTCACAGAGTCACGCTCACCCTGGTCAGAGCGTACACCCCGACTACGAATAATACACCCAGAGTGTCGGTGATTCGCCTACGCATTATACGCTCGTAATTCATTGGCATTGCCTGTGGAACCAAGGGAACACAGTGGTCAGCTACAGCGAGCGGCACCACTTGGGTACGCTGACCATCGTCACGACTAATAGTCTAACTGGATATAACTGCCTACACTGATACATCAGTCCCCCAGCCGGTGCACCATGGAGAGGCTGAGAGGATAGATTAGGCTGGACGACCAGTGCGGAAAGGTTGGCGACATCTGGGTGCCACTAGCACATTGCCCACCACGAAACCATTACAATGAATCTCGAATCCCTGAATTATATCATCGATTTGACACAACGACTGCAAACTGCCCGGCCGAATCGGCCGGTCCGTGATCGTTAAATTTGCTGTGAATTAGGGAAGTAGCTGGCTTCGTAATAATTGCATTCAAGGTCGCATTAATCCTATTGGAAGGTTGAATTTCTCAAGTGATTATCTCCTAAATCTCGATAAACCCTTCTTATGAGCACAAAAATGAAATCCTCGCAAGAAATAGACCTCAATCGATGAAAAACTTTCCTGAATTTGTTTGAGAGAAAAGGTTAATTGGTCGTTTTCGCCTGCGCGATATGAAATATTCCGAACACGAAGCTCACTCCCCCTGATGTTATACTGCGCAGTTGGCAAATTGCGTCAACTGCAAGGTGGTCCATAGGCGAATACACTTGTACTTCCTGTTTCACGAAATAAATTGAATACTAGGCCTAGCCAACTACCTATAAGTAACTATACTATATATATGATCGTTCAAATATTTATCTTGTAATCTTATGAAGACACGTTAACATATTAATTTATTCAATGGTGCACCTATCGTTTTCAACCGAAATGTTAACACGCAACAGACTAGAACAATGGCATTAATTAACCATTTTCCGTAGTTTTTCTCATACGCTGAATAGGCCGATCTACTCATTTGAACCATTTCGTTAAAAATAGAGATTATGAGCGGAAACTCCAAGAGGAACGAAGCAACAATAACATAGTGAGTTATAATACAGAGACACAGTTATTTCTAAGAATGTTTTGGTAAGGTCAATACATCGAAAACACTGCAGAGTTTAGTAGTTGTGGCCTACTCAAAAAATGGTGCATAGGCAAACGGCTAGCAGGTAGTCAGGAGATCGTTAAGCGGTTTGGCGCGCAATTTTCCGGCAAGGGACAAAGGGTTGTAAAATTGTTGTGTGTATCGCTGGCGGCTGGCGTGGTAATTTCGTATGCAATTTACTGTGAGTGGGCACGCTCTATACAAACTGTACCATGCCGTACGCGTACTCACGAGCTACATACGTCATACGTACATTTGCATACACTATTGGATAGGCTAGGGCGCGTAACGAGTTGACTGAGCGCAATGCACCCTTTGATTGACTCGAACAAAACAAACAAATGGTGTATTGGGTAGAAAGTCCAGCTGCCACAATACCACAAACAACAGCCAGTTACGAAGTTCGGAGTGAACGTTAAATTCGGATTTCAGGCTATTTCCACGAAACCCAAATAAAAAAACATGGTTGAAAATTCGGTTTTCGTCGTCATTTGCCACGCAAACCATTTGATGGAAATATTGTAAAGAAAACGATCCTACGTCTTGGATGTACTGATATAATTGATGCCAGTACACTGGCCATTCCCGTCCAGGAAAGTCGTAAAAGGTGTCCGTCTCCCAAGCCGAATGGACTGTAATGATATTGACCACAGATCGACATCAAAATGAATAGCATTCCTGTACACGCCGCAAGAAAACCCACACATCAAACTTCTGCTGGATTACTAGGATTTTCAATGTTTGACCTCTTTTGACCTCAGATGGCCTTTGACCTCTACCCGAAACAATAGGGTTCATGTAGTCATGGTGATCTACCAAGTGTGAACTTGATCCGACCAGGCAGGCTTGACTTTGCTTGCAGGCTACCAAAAATATCCTCATTTTGACCAAAATTGACCCCTGATCGGCACGACAATAAATAGCGCTCCTGTACGAATCGTTAGAAACCCACACAACAAATTTCAGCTCGCTCGGTCCAGTCAGATTGGACTTTGCTTGTTTACAAGGATTCCATCAACATTTCACAATTTCCCCATTTTTGACAGTGACCCAAATTGACCCCTGGTCGGTACAAAAATAGATAATGTTCATGTACGCATCGTCAGGAACCCACACACCAAATTTTAACTTGAAAGCTCATCCAGCTGTTTAACTCCAAATGTTAAAACATTATTATATTGTTCGTAAATATATTGACGGCAATGAATAAACGACCTAATGAACCGAGCGTTACCTAAATTATGAATATATGTGCACGAAATGAAAATATATATATAGTTGAGGCATGGGCACATGCGGAGAGAAACTGCAAGCTACTGTACATGATGGGATTAGATGGGATGAACGGTTAGAACTGCTTATGACGTCGTGCCGTTGGTAATCGTGACATTTTCAGAAACATTATCTCCACAATTTCAGTACGCAGGAAAATCAACTGGACTCACCCAGTCCATAGCAAGATAACTGAACATGCTACATTAATACAGAAATATTTCATATATATATTTGATAACTGTAGGCTATACAAGCAAAACCCTTGCTGAATTATTGTCTTTGGTCAGGATGATCGACTACCGTTCAGTTATTCTTATTATCGCCTCCTACTAAACATCGGCATCGCTGATGACATGATATATCATCCCCGCCAATATTGAGGGTGACGTCGTCAATAATTCAGGATTCCAGTTATATTCTCATATACCAGTGATATCCATCTAATATCCTGATTCCATCTGTTGTAATATATCGCAGAGCCCATCTTACACAATGTTAGGCATTATGGCGAGACAGATGTGACATTTGTGCAAAATGCAGTTTTTCATCGAGGCATAGTACTAGTAACAATTTATGTATTTTAGTCAAAGGTTGTAAAGCCAGTGGTCAACTAATTCGGGTTAATTCTTTTTCAAACCTGAATTATAGTGTAATAACCTAGGAAACCGACACTTTGGTAAAAAACCACAACATGAGGTAACGTAACATTTGTATGGTCTCCATTCTATTTATACTTCCCTGGCTTACTGGAATAAAAGTAAAGGAATGCGTTACTTCGCATTGAACTTATCATTCTAACCCCTTTTTAGAATGTGCTGAGGTTATAATAGATTGTGTCCGCATGAAACAGTTATACGAGTGAATTATTGCAATGACCTTCAAAGGGCACATGATTGCATGTTTCATCTTGTGTTTTTTTAGGAGAGGTGGTGTCAGACATGTTACCATATCTGTCACATTGCGCAGGCCAGGGAGTAGGCCCATTGCAAATAACACCTCTTAAGCTGAAAGCTTTCACATGTCATACTCTGTGAGACATCCAGTCTGCACCAAGCACGAGACCAGTTCGTTGATATTAGATAGCTCCACCATATTCCGCATTGTGGCAGCTGCAATGTTAGGCTATTCGTTTCCTATGTTTCTGAAGATTACAATGTCTCGTGAGGACCTGTACCACCAGATCTGAATGAATTGTTCAGGTGGCATGAAATCCACCTGTTTTTGTAGCGTGGAGGATTCGGGATCTTGCACTCGACTTGCTTCCTTTCGACAGCATCCTGGTTTTATTTGGGTTAGAAACCTTGACTGGGAAAACTCAAAAGCCAGAGAAACAGCTGCCGAAGGTCAATATAATACAAGCCGGTAGAGCTACATGGAAACCTCGAGGAGTGGACTTGCCTATGGAAGGTGTCCACAAGAATGCGCCCCACACACAGGCATTCCACCCCTCATTCCGAGCAGCCCCACCAACCTGCATGCACAACCAACGACAGCTGGTGGTGTCTAGAGACAGAACCTGGATAACTGAGTTGGTCAGAACTCAGGATACACAGAGAACTCGTTTTCGCTTGTTTCCTGCACTGTTGTATACCTTCCTAACTCCCATCCTCATTCTATCTCTTTCAACCGTCCTCCCATTCATTCGCCTTTTACGACAGGCGGGGAATACCGCGGGCCTATTCTAAAAGCCCCCGACCCGCATGTTGCTCCTCATCTTTGCAAGATTGTTGAGTCGTTGTCTGTTGATTCGTTGTCAAACAGAAAGCTGACGGCTTGAACATGAAATGATTTATACAAATAACTCCATCAGCTTTGTATGTCTATACTCGGAGCTCGTGAACGAATAAAACCATTATTCTCCTGCCTAACGATACACAATATAACAGGATAAAAAGCATTGAAAGTTGCAAGAACTCATCACCAACCCCATGATATATTGTAACTTTAACAAAATAGCAAAATTATTCGAGAAGACGTTTGTGACATTTCAGCTTATCTGTTCACCAAAAAAACATTTGCGTTAAACATTTCGAAATCTGTCTGGCGCGCGAACGTACTCACGAACGGGCATCCTAATAAACTCACGCCATTACCCGACCTCTTACACCAATGAGTATCACACGATTGGATACCGATTTATTTTCATCACCCATCATAGCAACTGCTGTTATATACGAACGAGCTGTTACGAACAAGCTTGCCCAGGTTTACGATATTTCTGGAATCGCTTTGAATTGTTTCGATGACTATATTTCCAATCGCACTCACTGTGTTCGAATCAGATCTGATATTTTATCAACGCATTCTTTGAGTTATTGTGTACCCCAAGGGTACATACTTGGCCCAATGTTGTTCAATATGTATACGTATGGTATTGGTGATGTTATGAGGGGACATGGCATTAAGATGCATCAAGATGCCGACGAAACTCAACTGATGGGTAGTTTCAAATATTCTGAGGGAGATACTGCCCTTGCCTCTGTTCAGAGCGCCCTCCATGACATCAAAGAGTGAATACTCCTCAACAAACTCGAACTAAATGATGACAAAACCATTGTTGATGCACTCAAAGCACATGAACACCCATAGTAATGTTATGCCTGTGCAGTTTGGTGGAACCCTTCCTTATACCAACTCTGCGAGGAACTTCGGAGTCGTTCTCGATAGTACGTTTTCGATGGAAGGGTTTATCAAGCATTAGTGCAAAACCGTTCGCTACCACCTACGCAACATCGGCAGAATCCGTTCTATCTTAGTCCCAAGACAATTGTTCAACAGGTTCATGCTTTCATTTCTACCAACATCGACTATTGTAACTCTCGCAACCAGAACTCCGCTGCCAGACTGATAACTGGCAAGTCCAAACATTCAGGCATAAGCTCTTCATTGCAGCACCTGCATTGGCTCCCTGTCGAGCAGAGAATTACTCTCAAGGTACTCCTGGTTCTTTTTCGTGCTCTCACTACGGGTTCCCCATATTATATTAGGGATTTTTTATGTTCACATCAACCCTTCGGACGCCTTCGTAGCTCAGACAAAAATATCCTTGTCGTTCCATCCAACCGTACAGAATCCTACGGTGATCGGTCCTTCAGTAAATTTGCCTCTCTTCACTGGAAAGCCCTTCCCATCTCTGTCAGAAATGCTGCGACTGTTCCTCTCTTCGAGTCGCAGCTGAAAACATATCTCTTCAATCAGGCTTTTCGTGATCGGTAGCTCTTCTTTGCATCCTTGTAAAGCGCTTTAGATCGTTGCTCTTCGTGAGTCGTATTTAGCGCTATATAAATGCACTATTATTGTTATTACTATTTACTATATAGTGACCAGTAATAGTGAGGTGTAATGACAAACTGGCTATCGGAACTTTTATAGACGATGAATTTACATTCATTTCCTAAACATACCATATTTTCCAACTTTGCGGGTGAAACGTTACAAACTATACTATTCGAAATGACAATGCTGTTCACGTTCCAGTGAAAATGTGTTATTCTCTACGATCTGACGATTCGATTGGTGCATGGCTAATGTCGAACCATTGTCTCAAAAGGCAACCTTCCCATCCTTGGCAGCTTTTTACATTCAGTTTCGCGTTTTGCGATGTGTGCTTGAAAGGCACCCGGACAATTCCCACCCGGACAATTCCCACTCAACCAAATTCGTGTTGGGGCCAGGGCTAGGGTTAAGGTTAAAGTTAGTGTCACGTTTGGGTGCGAATTGTCCGGGTGGGAATTGTCTTGGTGGGAGTTGTCCGGGAACCATCCGGTGACATTCCTCCGGATCCTTTGGTTTTGATGGAATTTTACGTGGACGTCCAATAATAAAACTTGTTCTCAAATAAAAAACGCTGTTCCAGGCTACAGACAATACTCGGGAATCGGACAGTAGTCTAAATATGTGTAATCCATTGGTCGTCCGTATGCCTGAGAGAGATTATTAGGAATACTTCCTGTACTATTTGTGGAAGAAAAGGAAATAGAGTGAAATGCTAACGCTTTTAAACTCAATAAAGGAAACGCTGAATAATTATCTTCTGTGATAGGATCGGCATGAACATGTTCAACTAAACTAACTAACTCAGCCTTCAAAACAAGTATTAACTTCAAAACAGTATTAACTTTAAAACAGTTATAACTTTAAAAACAGTTGTTTGCTTCATATCATCGTTGTAGCTCCTGCTGACATGTGTATATTTGATACCTTCATCAACGAACAACAACATTTACTCTGTTATGGTCCCGATTTTATTTCACTCGTCCTCGGTTCATCGATAGCTAATCTGATTTAAGCTACCTTGCCTCCTCCTAGACATCCCAAATTTCGTTAAGGACTGTTCATTCGGTCATTCCAATGTCTTCTAATTTCCCATGCATCGCTATGAATAATCAACACACTGTAGGTGATACACCGCACTTGATAGATAGAGTACCAATTGATGAAGACGAACAAATATTCTGATTACGGTCGAACAGTGAAGCAGTTATTTCGATTATTTTACGATGATTACACGTCGTATAAAATGAACAAATGTCCGATTCCTCAGAAAGTATAACATGTAATAATGATTCCTGAAATGATTGATGCCCATGAATAATCCCTACAAATCTCCAAGATATATTGATTAGAAAGATCGTGCCTGTCCCAATACTTGCAAATCACCTAGTGCGAGTATAGCTGCCATACTCTGGGCATGCCATCTATACTGCTGTCCTGTGGGTCGCTGTACGTCACATGCGACTGTGCGGACGTAACGCATGCAGTTTGCGGCTGATCAACGATCCATGCGTGGTTTCGTTTGGAAAATGGTACTGGTAGCAGAAGCATTGCAATGTGTCCCACGCATGGTTTATTCACCTACTCCCGCTGTGGGTCAGCTCTGCGCTACCGTCATTGTTGCCACAAAATCTCTAGCCAAATAAACCGAACGGAGGCACAACCTAAATAAATTAGTATCGACTCGATTGCTTCAAGACATGTCGCGCGGCGAATTAGCATAATGGAACATTTCGCTCCAAGTGCTGAATCTGACATCGGGGTCATCATCTTTCCGACCTCGGAGAGAATTTTCAGTAAAAGAGAAACAGATGTGGAAGAAAAAGACAATCAACCGGAATGACGTTGAAAACTATATTATAGACGCACCGCGGTACGCTGTTGACTTAATTTTTTTCACAGTGTTGTTAGCCAGCCGCATGTCTAAAATGGTGCTCAGTGTTTCTCATGAAATTATTAGCCAGAAAGCCACGAGGCTTCGTGATTCCTTAAATGCCTTCACATATGTTGACCTGGAAATTTAGATTTTGACCTCTGTTGACCTCAGAAGACCTTTGGCCTGACCCCAAAATAACCGGAATCATGTACTGATTATGGATAACCAACATACCAAGTATGAGTTTGATCTATCCTGGTGGGGTCGAGTTATCGCGCTAACGAGCCAAAATTGGCAAATAAAATCATTTTCTATAAATGTTCTATTTTTTACCGAAGACGACCCCCGGTCTACACCAAAAACAACATGGCTCTTGTACTCCCCACGAGAAAACGACATAACACATTTAAGCCTGAACGGACCAAGCATTCTTTTCTTATCGTGTCAACAAGATTTTCAGACTTTGACCTATGATGACCCCAAATGACCTTTGACCTGACCCCCAAACGATAGAGATCATGTACTTATTATGGGGAACCAGCATGCCAAGTATGATCTCGATCCATCCAGGTGGGGTCGAGTCATCGTGTTAACAAGCCAGGCGTCACACACATGCGCACTTACACACACACATATATACACACACACTGACACATGACTGCATGATTCCTCCGATTTCATCAAGGAATCGAAATGAATATTGATGAGATGAGCCTGGACTGTCCCAGGCGACAGTACCACTGTCAGGGCGAAAGGGAAGTAGGCAGTCTGGACACTCAGATACACACAACTGAAAAATAACCCAGCAACATTGGAAATGATCCATGAATATCGATGAGATGAGCCTGGACTAGTCCCAGGCGACAGTACCACTGTCAGGGGGGAGAGGGAAGTAGGCAGTCTGGACACTCAGATACACACAACTGAGAAAAACCCCAGTAACATTGGAAATGATCCATAAATATTGATGATATGAGCCTGGACCAGTCAATGAGTATACCAGCAGGTTACAGTACCGCTGTCAGGGCGTAGATTAGCATTTCAGACTCATTGAATAACATATGGTCACCTCAAATGTACTGCTGAATTATTTGGGACTAAAAAGAAACCATATTCACAAAGTTTTGTGAGAATGCAACAAACCTGAAGGAAAATTGCATGTATGTTATGTATGCTAATTATCAGCAGTTCAGACATATAAAATGTCTTTCAGTGACCTTGACTGTATTATTAGGTTTATCGGGACTGAAAGTAGACCAAAAAGATATCATTGCGCCCATACAACCAGACGGACAGACACACACACGACAAAGTGATCACTTTGTCTCTCCTCGAACGAAGTTCAGGCGAGACAAAAACGAGAACATATTGGGAATGATCCATGAATATTGATGAGATGAGCCTGGACCAGTCGATGAGTATACCAGCAGGCGACTGTACCACCGTCAGGGGCGTAGGGGAAGAAGGCATAGTCTGGACACTCAGATACGCACAACTGAAAAACAGTTACATTGGAAATAATTCATGAATATTGATGAGATGAGACTGGACCAGTCAATGCGTATAGCAGCGAGCAACGGTCAGTGTCTTAGTCAGAGAGGCGTCTCGTTGTCTTCAAGACGCCCAAGAGGCCATGGAGGACGGCCAAAATATTGTGTGACAGCCTGTGAGACTGCCAGTGTAGAAAAAAAAAACTGTACCACTGTCAGGGCATAGGGGAAGTAGGCATAGTCTGGACACTCAGATATGCACAACTGAAAAAGAGTCACATTGAAAATAATTCATGAAGATTGTTTAGATGAGTCTGGACCAGTCAATGGGTATAGCAGCAGGCAACGGTACAGTGTCTTAGTCAGGGAGGCGTCTGGTTGTCTTTGAGACGCCCAAGAGGCCATGGAGGACGGCCAAGATATTGTGTGATGACCTGTGAGACTGCCAGTATGGAAAGAGAAAGACTATACCACTGTTAGGGCATAGGGGCAGTAGCCATAGTCGGGACACTCAGATGCACACAACTGAACAACAATAACATTGAAAATGGTCCATGAATATTCAGTGAGTCACTGGGGGAACAGAGCAACTATGGAGCAGTCTCTAATGGTGGTATCCTTGCCGGTGTTCAAAAAGTAATATGTTGGACAGCGGCGAAGAGGGTCTGGGGGGATCACCCCCTACCCACGACCCGAGTGACCTAAGAATATTGAACACAAATACCAATTCCCTTACTGCTCAGTGGAAGTTTAGCAGCTGTTTTTGCACAATTACCTGCCAGGTCGCGTCTAGGGGCAATGAATCACATTTATTTGTCAATATGTAGTACGGTGGTGGTGAAACCATTCTCCATGGGTCTCGACCTCAGACCCCCGCACCTTCTAGACAAATCTCTCACTATGCCTCTGAATCAGTAGGCTACGCAAGAGAGGGGATTGGGTGGTCAGAACCCCCCATGGCCCAATGTTTTTTTTTTACTGCTAAGTAGGAGTTTCACAGCTGTTGTAGATACAACTATCACAGCAAGTTTTGTCTAGGGGGCCCATAAATTGAATTTATTTGCCAATAAGTAGGGGGAGGCCATAGATGGGTTAGTTAGATAAGATTTAATG
>JAODTT010565272.1:0-12010 GCA_025400115.1 Pentamera pediparva
CATAGACGAGAGGACAACAGGAAAGGAAGAATACCTTGAACAGTAACTTGAAATGAACAGCTGTCCACCGTCTGTCCATTGTCCTGACATGTACAAGTAACCGTGGTTAATCCAACGAATTGGCTACCAGATGGCGGGTTACATGTAGCTACGGCAAAAGGAGCATTGTTTCTACGACAGAGGACGGTCGGGAATGTGACTTCAGAGTTGTCTGCGACAATCGGGGCTGGGCACTCATCGATGGTTACAACAGCTGAAGAAAGAAACAATAGGAACGTGACAGTTGTTTGTTTGTGTCTACCGATTATTGTGAATCTGATTACTGGAACTATACGTACACCAAGATTAGTTAGACCGCCATTCGAATTTCAGCCGATATGTGTACGAAAGTGAGACACAGCTGTTTTCACGCAACACGCATTGTGACGTCGAAGGAGGCCGCAAGAACCGGCTTATTACAACGTCATCACTGAACATATATTCCTGAGAACCCTGTAACAATTCAACTAATAATGAGATCCGAATAAAACATCACGAGATTGTCGACAAGATACAACGAAAGAGGTTCATTAACTTCGTTTGTGAATGCTACATTTTGTCTCTTCTCCGCCAAGGTTGAAAGATGTATCATCTGATGTGTAAATTCCACAAGCGGCCCTGTTCCCCGTGACGTCAGGTGTAAGGCGGTGGTCTTTTGTTGTGAATCGGCATATCTCATCAAGGCAACGTGATAGAACATTCATATTTTGAGTGTAACGGTTTGAATATATTCTCCCTCCATAAATACAAGTGTGAAGAATATATTTTACAACACCCTTGGCCCTTGAATGATCATGTTTGACACGCACTTGATGAGTTGCCGAACTGTTCGACGAACAAAATATCTACATAATCGAACTGCAAGAATCTGCTCTTACCCGCTTGAACAAACACATTGAACTGACAAGAATCTGTCAGACCACCGGAGTCGATACAAATACATGTCACCGTTGTGGAACCAGGGTTGAAATTCGACCCTGAAGATGGAGTGCATGTTACTAGTGGGTTGTTGTCCTGCCCGTCCGTACAGCTGGGAGTAGCGAAGTCATCATTGACCACACCGACAGGGCAGTTGAACAGGACAGGGGCGGTGTCGATTGCTGTATTCGATAATAAATAAATAGGAAGAAAAATAAGACGAGGCATGACGCTGTCCATGCGAGCTTTAGACCAAAATATAGTATTTGCTGCACAATCATAGAGAATAGGACAACAGGAAAGGAAGATTACCTTGAACAGTAACTTGAAATGAACAGCTGTCCACCGTCTGTCCATTGTCCTGACATGTACAAGTAACTGTAGTGACTCCAACAAATTGGCTACCAGATGACGGGTCACATGTAGCTAAGGCGATAGGAACATTGTTTCTACGACAGAGTATGGTCGGGAACGTGACTCCAGAGTTGTCTGCGACAATCGGGGCTGGGCACTCATCGATAGTTACAACAGCTGAAGAAAAACAATAGGAGCATGACCGTTGTTGCTGTTGTCTACCGTTTATTGTGAATTTGATCACTGGAACTATTTGTACACTAAGATAATGTGAACTGCAATTCGAATTTCAGCCGAAACGTATGTGATAATGAGACACAGCAGTGATCGCGCATCATGCATTGTGACGTTGAAGGGGGCCGCTAGAACCGGTCTAATACAACGTCATCGTCAAACATATACTTTTGAAAATTGTGTAACAAGCTAAAGCCCCAATGTCGTCTCCTGACCAGAGTTCCAACGCTGTCGCCGCCCGTTTGGTTTGACATAATAACACGAGCGGCGAAAATGTTTTAGCTCCGGCACAGTCGACAGGGAGCTCTAGAAACACCCAGTCATCTGCCGGGCTATGTTCCAACATTGTCGCCACCCGTTTGTTTTGATGTAACCAAGCGGGCGGCGACAAAGTCGGGATCCAAATATCCTTACAGGATTGTTTACAAGATACGAAAAAAAGATATTCGTTCACTTCGTTTGTGAATCCTACATTCCGTATTTCTTCTTTCAATGTTCAAAGTTACATCATTGAGCACTTGGTGAGTTGCCGATTTTTTCGACGAACAAAAGAATTTGTTCTTACCCGCTTGAACAAACAAATTGAACTGACAAGAATCTGTCAGACCACCGGAGTCGATACAAATACATGTCACCGTGGTGGATCCAGGGTTGAAATTCGACCCTGAAGATGGAGTGCATGTTACTAATGGGTTGTTGTCCTGTGCGTCCGTACAGCTAGGAGTGACGAAGTCATCGTTGACCACACCAGCAGGGCAGTTGAATAAGACAGGGGCGGTGTTGGTTGCTGTATTGAAAAATAAATGAATAAAAAGACAAATGAGACCAGGCATGACGCTGTCCATGCAAGCCTTAGACCTAAAGAAAGTATTTGCTGCACAATCATAGACGAGAGGACAACAGGAAAGGAAGAATACCTTGAACAGTAACTTGAAATGAACAGCTGTCCACCGTCTGTCCGTTATCTTGACACGTACAAGTTACTGTGGTAACTCCAACAAATTGGCTACCAGATGGCGGGTCACACGTAGCTAAGGCGATAGGAACGTTGTTTCTACGACATAAGACGGTCGGGAATGTGACTTCAGAGTTGTCTGCGACAATCGGGGCTGGGCATTCATCGATGGTTACAACAGCTGACGAAAAACAATAGGAACGTAACCGTTGTTAGCTTGTGTCTTCCGTTTATTGTGAATTTGATTACTGGAACTATTTGTACACTAAGATAATCTGAACCACAATTCGAATTTCAGCTGATACGTGTGTCAAAATGAGACACAGCTGTTATTGCACAGCATGTATTGTGACGTCGAAGGGGCCGCTAGAACCGGTATAATACATCGTCATCACCAAACATATACTTTCGAAAATCGGGTACCGGGTTAACTAAGAATGGGATCCAAATATCCTTACGAGAATGTTCGCAAAATACGAAAGAAGATATTTGTTAACTTCGTTTGTGAATGCCACATTCCAACTTTCTCTTTCCAAGGTTTAAAGTTACATCATTGAGTGTGTGGAATCACCAAGCGGTCTTTACATGTTTCCCCGTGACGTCAGAAGGAAGGCAGTGTTCTTTAGTTGTTAATCGACATATCTCAGCAAGGCAACATGCTAGAAGATTCAATTTTTTTATTGTAAGGGTGCTGAAATAACCTCTCTTCTCAAATACCAGTTTGGAGATTATCTATAACATGACCCTTGCTATTTAAATGATGAGGTATAACACGTACTTAGATGAGTTGTCAAACTCGTCGACAAACGAACTATTTATATAATCGTACTGTAAGAATTTGCACCTACCCGCTTGAACGAACACACTGAACTGACAAGAATCTGTCAAACCACCGGAGTCAATACAAATACATGACACCGTTGTGGAACCAGGGTTGAAATTCGACCCTGAAGATGGAGTGCATGTTACTAATGGGTTGTTGTCCTGCGCGTCCGTACAGCTGGGAGTGACGAAGTCATCGTTGACCACACCAGCAGGGCAGTTCGATAGGACAGGGGCGGTGCTGGTCGCTGCATTGAATAATAAATGCATGAAAATAAAAATAAGACCACGCATGACGCTGTACATGCGTGCTTCAGACCTGAAAAAAAGTATTCGCTGCACAATCATAGAGGAGAAGACAACAGGAAAGGAAGAATATACCTCGAACAGTAACTTGAAATGAACAACCGGCCACCGTCTGTCCGTTATCTTGACATGTACAAGTAACTGTGGTGACTCCGACAAATTGGCTACCAGATGGCGGGTTACACGTAGCTAAGACGGTAGGAACGTTGTTTCTACGACAGAGGATGGTCGGGAATGTGACTGCGGAGTTGTCTGCGACAATCGTGGCTGGGCACTCATCGATGGTTACATCAGCTGAGGAAGAAAAATAGGAACGTGAACGTTGTTTGCTTGTGTCTACTGATTTTTGTGAATCTGATTACTGGAACTATACGTACACTAAGATCATGTGAACCGCAATTCGAATTTCAGCCGACATGTGTGTGAAAATGAGAAACATCTGTTATTACGCCACACGCATTGTGACGTCGAAGGGGCCGCCGGAACCGGCCCAATACAACGTCATCATTGAACATATATTCTTGAAAAGGCTTAACAATTCAACTAAGAATGAGATCTAAATGAAACATTACGAGATTGTTTACGAGATACAACAAAAGAAGTTCATTGACTTCGTCTGTGGATGCTACATTCCGTCTTTCTTCTTCCACGGTCCAAAGTTGCATCATCTAGTGTGAATTTCCAACAAGCAGCCCTGTTTCCCCGCGACGTCGGGTGAGAGGCGGTGTTCTTTAGTTGTAAATCGGCATATCTCAGCAAGGCAACACGCTAGAACATCCACATTTTGAGCTGACCGGTTTGGGTATATCCTCCCTCCATGAATACAAGTGTGAGGATAATATGTTACAACACCCTTGGCCCTTGAATGATCTAGTTTTACACGCACTTGTTAGTTGAAATGAATTAAAAGAAAAAAATGAGACCAGGCATGACGCTGTCCATGCGAGCCTTAGACCTAAAGAAAGTATTTGCTGCACAATCATAGAGAAGAAGACAACAGGGAAGGAATAATACCTTGAACAGAAACTACAAATGAACAGCTGTCCACCGTTTGTCCGTTATCTTGACATGTACAAGTAACTGTGGTAACTCCTACAAATTGGCTACCAGATGACGGGTCACACGTAGCTAAGACGGTAGGAACGTTGTTTCTACGACAGAAGATTGTCGGGAATGTGACTGCAGAGTTGTCTGCGACAATCGGGGCTGGGCACTCATCGATGGTTACAACAGCTGAAAAAAGAAACAATAGGAACGTGACCATTGTTAGCCTGTGTCTACCGATTATTGTGAATCTAATTATTGGAACTAGTTGTACACTAAGATAATGTGAACTGCAATTCGAATTTCAGCCGATACGTATGTGATATTGAGACACCGCTGTTATTGCGCAGCATGCAATGTGACGTCGAAGGGGGCCGCAAGTACCGGCCTAATACAACGTCATCACTGAACATATATTCTTGAAAACCCCGCAACAATTCAACTAAGAATGAGATCCAAATAAAACATCACAAGATACAACAAGATACAACAAAAGAGGTTCATTGACTTCGTTTGTGAATGCTACATTTCGTCTCTCTTCTGCCAAAGTACAAAATACTTCATATGGTGTGTATAATCCACAAGTGGCCCTGTTTCCCCGTGACGTCAGTTGTAAGACGGTGTTCCTCAGTTGTAAATCGGCATATCTCAGCAAGGCAACATGCTAGAATATTCACATCTTGAGTGTAACGGTTTGGATATATCCTCCCTCCATTAATACAAGGGTGATTTAAAATATGTTACAACACCATTGGCCCTTCAATGATCATGTTTTAAACGCACTTGTTCAGTTGACGCCTACAAACTGGCGACCAGAATGATGGCGGGTTACACGTACCAAAGGTGAAGATGGCGTTGTTCTTACGACACAGCACATTCACGATCATATCGCACCAATGTTGATGGGGGTTACTCGTTACCTGACTCTGCCCGTATCAAATTGAAGTATCCAGCTATCACCCATACGATCATCAGTGGTTGCGCCCCCAGTATCCTGATATTCACGTCAGCCGACAGGCGGTGCCGAGCCCCTGCATAGCTCAAATCGTACTCAAAGAGAAGGCGTTCTGGGGGAGTCGGCTGCAGCCTGAAGGCTTTGATCTGAATACTTTTGGTGGACGTTCCTTTCCTCGCGTTGCCTCGCGTTATGGAATGAATTATCAAAGGAAAACGAACTGCACCAGTGTCTTTGTCAATTTCCTTTTCAATTTCATTCCTATTACCTCTATTGTTATTACCTCGTGTTTTAGTGTGAAGCGATTCTTGGATAGTCCTATTGATCACTTTTATCGATATGAGAATTAAGTTATAATATTATCATCATTCGGAAATGTCATTTACGAACTGTTGGCGACAATCGAGACTAGGCAGTTGTGACGTCGTGAATCTGGTAGCTGACAATACAACTACCGGTACTGTCATGACCCAATGTTTTACTGTGAAGCGCGTTAATATCACTTATTATTGATCAGCTATATGGGAATGAATTGATAATATCATTAATATTAAAAAATGTCACTCCAGGTCTCTCTGTGACAATCGAGGCTGGGCAATCTCCGATTGCTGCAACATCTAAAGACGACCAAATACGAGCATGATCATGATTTGTCAACTCCGCAATCTCAGTTTTTTATTAGTGTCCTTCAAAAAGGTAGACTATTATGATATTGGGGAAATAGCAGGTTATTTCGCATAACTTAGGCTTCAAACATGGAGTATGAAAATGCCATAGTCTTGCATCTTAAATGAAAATGTCAAACACGAACTTGATGAGATACTCTTCGACTAACAAAAAAATTGACTGTACTGCCAAAATATGCACTCACCAGTTTGAACGAATACATTGAACTGACATGTGTCCGTCATACCACCGCTATCGATACAAAGACATGTCACCGTGGTGGAACCAGGGTTGAAATTTGACCCTGAAGATGGACTGCATGTAATCAATGGGTTGTTGTCTTGGGCATCCGTACAACTGGGAGTGACGAAGTCATCATTGACCACACCAACAGGGCAGTTGGAGAGGACGGGCGCGGTGTCGGTTCCTGTATTGGTTGATAAATGAGAACAGGAGGGGCAAATTAGATTGGACTCGATTATGTACATGCGCCCGTTGGATCTGTAGATGGCAGATTCTGCACAGTAGTTAGAAAACATTCACTGTAACCGTCACAATGAGAAACAATTAACGCAGCGTTATCGTTAAGAATAATGATATTGAACCCGGACGAAACGTTGTCTCGATGGCAGAAATGGGCATTCATCGATCGCTGTGAAGAAACAGATGAGTGCGTGACCTTGATTTGTCGGTGTCTCGCGATAGTTGTGAATCTGATATCTGAAACGTTGATGTCACGAAACTGTTGTTGCATGCACCCGTATGATAAGCAAAATTAAGGTGCGATGGTGACTTCGAGTTTGAATAACTGTAGCAGCTTTACAATCAAAGAAAGGAAAGCTATATACTCTGTATGATATATTGATTAGATTAATTGTAGCGATAGGCGATGGCTTTCGATCTGTGAGCTCATTCGTGTTCGATTTGATATCTACAGACTCGCTAGGGCCCATTGGTAACCTTTTTTCTAATTGGGTTTCCGAAAACGGCAAAATGTAATAAAAATAAATCAATACACGAAAACTGGTAGAAAATCATTGAAGCTTTTGCGTTGTTTGTTAACCGACTGAGGTTTGGTATAATAATTTCCGGCTTGTCATGAAGAAGGAAACGTGGCGTCAGAAGGAAGGCGGCGTCCTACCAAATCGACATATCTCAGTGAGGCAACGTGCTAGAACATTCAAATTTCGAGCGTTGGGGTTTTCAAATAACCTCTCTTCTTAAATATTAGTTCAGTCTGTTACATGAACCTTGACCTCCAAATGATAAGATATAACACGCACTTGATGAGTTGCTAAATTCTTCGACAAACAAATATCTAAATGTGCTGCAAGAATCTGCACTTACCCGTTTGAACGAATACATTGAACTGACATGCGTCTGTGAGACCACCGCTGTCGATACAAAGACATGTCACCGTGGTGGAGCCAGGGTTGAAATTCGACCCTGATGTTGGATTGCATGTTATTAACGGGTTGTTATCTTGGGCATCCGTACAGCTGGGAGTGACGAAGTCATCGTTGACCACACCAACAGGGCAGTTAAATAGGACAGGGGCGGTGTTGGTTGCTGTGTCGGATAATAAATAAAATAAGAAGACAAATAAGACCACGCATGACGCTGTAATTTCGCGCTTTCAGACCTGACGAAAGTATTTGCTGCACGACCATAGAGACGAAAAAAAAGTCATCATTGACCACACCAATGGGGCAGTTGGAGAGGACGGGCGCGGTGTTAGCTACTGTATTAATCAATAAAATAATAAGAAGGAAAGGAAAATGAAACCGCGCTCGACAGATGCTGCACAGTAGTCGGAAAACGTTTACTGTGACCGTGCAATGTCATAAACGAAACGATTAACGCAGCGTTATAATTAAAGCCCCACATGGTGCGACTTGTTTGAACTACGCTGACCACACACAAATTCCTTTCTCCCCAAAGTAGCACGGAGTTCGATGCTACACACAATCTTGAGAATTAAATTGACGACATTAGATCCTGGTTAGCCGTAAACTGGATGAAACTCAACGATGACGAAACTGAGGTTGTGATGTATCTCGGTTCTAGACAGCAACTTTCTAACAGTCTAGGTGCACGATGTTTGACATTGTTATTGGCCAGCACACAGTTAAGAGCACCTCCTCCGCTAGGCAACTGGGTGTCAGTGAAACCTTACTTTGACAGAAACTCGTTAATTACCCTGGTCCATGCTTCTGTTCCTAGTCCCTTGGACTACTGTAATTCGTTACGTGAATAAAACTAATCAATACACAGAAACTAGTGTAATGTCATCGAAGCTTTCGCGTTATTTGTTAACCGAATGGAGGTTGTTACAATAATTTATTGTCTGTCATAACGGAGAGAACATGGGGGGAATGGGGACTTGTACCGTGTAAGATTCTCCGCGTATTTGTCGATCCCTTATAGTGAATTTAGGAACTTGAAATTAACAGTGAAATACCACATTTACTAACCACCTCATCACATTGACGAGAACGATATTCACTTTTTTACCTCTGTCCCTAATTTTCACTTCGAGATTGGGAGACGGATGAGCCTTTAAAATGTATAACAAACAAAATATGTGTGTGTGTGTGTGTGTGTGTGTGATGTGATGAATTATAGGAATTAACAAATAAGTCCGAAAGACTGTTCCCCACAACTATTTCTTCGGAATAGTTTATATCAAATCTCTCGGATCCTTCCATAACCTTAAGTAGGTCTAGAGCAGCGATCTTATTCTGATCAGCGTTACAATAAATCCGATCGAATATTTTTCAAATTTCCAATGATGTATCGTCAGGAATAAATCCATTAGGTTTATTTTTATTTCCTATTATTTGAGGAAGTACCTCATCTATAGCAACATGCCGCAACATGGGCGCTTTCTACAACTAACAAAGGTACTTTTGTACGTACCACCAGTCTCACACCTATCGCCGATGAAGCCGTTGATACATTGACAAACGAACCCATCTGGCAGCACTGGGATGCTAATGCATGCTCCTCCGTTCTCACAAGGATTCGGGGAACAAGCTGTGGAGAAAAGGTGAATTGTAGTTTATTTGAAAATCACAGAATGTAGGAATCATCCACAAGCAAGCTATAAAAGTAAATTGGTATAGTCAATTTCAATGATTTGCACGAATTGCAACTGTCAGATGGCTTACTCCCCTGACCTAATAACAGCTTATTATTTTAGGGCAAGTTTCGTGTTTAAAGAACAACAAATGTAGGTAGATAATGTTTATTCATCACGTGTCGGTAAAGCAAGGTCAAGCAAACAATGTGGCAATGGCGCACGAGCCAGGGGAAGGACTCCTGAAAATTGGAATTCGCGGAATAAAACGACTAAAATTCGGGCAAAGACTGCGTCGTTTTATCAAAGACTCACAAAGATCTTCGGTCCGTATCACCGCTGATTGGACATTATCGTAGACAGTCCCGAATCTCACAATGGTGCATCTGGGGATGCGGAAGAGAAAAGAGGCATTGTACGTGAATCAGGAATGATCCCTCCGAAAGAAATTAGGGAGGAAGAGAAAAATTCGACAGGTATTATTAACAGCCTGAGAACTGTACTACTTTCATGCAACGGGAATAAATGAGATGGGGGGAAATTGTTTCAGTATTTTTTTAGTATAACACGTAAGTGTACTGTCTATATTATGTGAGGATATACTAGTTTGGTTTGTTTTTAGCATTTAGGCCACAAACAGATCCTACAAGATGGTTCAATGGTTCAATTCAGAAACTTTCAGTGTATCACTTGTTCATGGTATCATTTAACTGACAGTGAATATTTCGGCTAAGAGTTTGGAGACAGTTCATGACATTAAGAAGAAAAAAATCCGAGGGGTAGATATGGATACGGGACATACTCAGGCTGTTTATGTGGGTGATTGTCCATATTGAGTAGATGATCCCTATTGTTTTAATGCCAATATAATTGACATATATGGAACGACACTACCTGTTCATGGGATTGCATAGGATGGAGTAGTGAAAAAACTCGAGTTAATCACACATTTTTCAGGCGTTTATTGGGTTTCTAGAAAATCCTTACTTTTCATTTGGTTAAATGACTTGTAAGATCTCGAAAACCGCCTCAGAAGAGAGCCATAACACACGGAGAGATTTGCGCTTTTCGGGCCCGTTCCAAAAGCTAAAATATCCAGGCCCAGGTAGCAGGTACATTTACCTGTCCAATAGTGGCCGAACTTTTTTCACGTGCGGATGGACGTGTGACAGTGATGTTGTGTGATGGGCCTACCTAATTGGATCGACTGTGTGGTCGATGACTGGAACACCACAGTAGCCTAGGAAAGACGGTATTGAGCGCGGCTATAGTTCAACCTCATGACTAAATTATTGCAGCATGGACGACTCCATCGAGCCTAGCATATAGCCTAGCCGTAGCAATGTAGCATACCTGATTGTGATGTCCCCTACTGAATCGGCCGGAGCAATGTACCCAAGCGTCACCGGGGTGGTTATTAGTCCGTTCCCGGTTGTGCCTATGGTGTTGCCTATGCCGCCACAAACATCATTGTCGATATAGTATTCGAAGGCTTCGCTGTTGGGGACAGACTCGCCGTTGGCAGTGGCAAAGAATCCGATCGGGAGGAGTCCCAGATCAGTATCTCTGGCCTGGCAGACAATCTCATTGAACGACTGGCCACCCACTGCAATAGGCTGAATGGTCACTAGAAAGAACAGAGGTTGGGCAAACGTTAGTGAGTTAGTGGGGTGACTGGGTTGGGCGTGGGGACGTGCATGAGGGTGGTAGTGAGTGGAGAGTAAGTGAGTATAAAATAAGCAAGTGGGGAGTGAGTGAATGAGTATTCTCTTAGATCAAAAGAGTGAATTTCACTCTATTGGAGTGATCACTCAGCGTGCTCCGAAATGGGAGTGAGAAATCACTCCGTTGGATTGAATATCCACTCTTCATAAAGTGATTCTTACTAGAGGCGAGATTCCATAAGCAGATGCCAGGTGCCGTGTAAATTTGAAAGTCACAGTTTTGCGGAGAATGAAAATTTGAGAGGGGGGAAAGATGTCTCTTGAGCCGCTCATGGATATGGACGTTAAGTTGCTTTATGGGAAATATATTCCACATAATTCCTTTGCGGTATGCGGCAACAATGCCAAATCAGAACGAATGGTACCTTTGCCTTCCTAGCGTTCGTTCCATATTATTCGAATGAATTTCTGCCGCCATGGAACTTGTATTCATCTCCGCACCCCGGATCCGCGCTTATGTAATCCCGCTTCAAGAGTGGCGATTCGCTCCAATGTAGTGAAAATTTAATCTTGATCAGGAGTGCGCTGAGTGATCATTCGCTTTTTTGTTCTCGAAGTGTGAGTAAGTCAGTGAGATGGGACAGTGACAAGGCCTCCGTTCAGTTCCCTCTCACGACAGGAAATTACTTCGGGCCCAATCAACACACTTACCCCACAGGTGAATCAGTGATTCCCGGTTTCATAGCACGAACGATGGAAGCGATTGCCTGTGCGTATCTGAAAGGGTTAGTTGAGAGTCTAACTCCACGCATGACCTCTATAGACCCACTCGGACATTGGCGACAACCATTGGTGGTGGTGGGACAGAGTAAATACTTCGAGCGGCTAGGTCATGCCACCATTTTCCCCGCATCGTCTTCCTATGTGGATTTTCACCCTTAAATCGTCCCTTCTACTCGCTATGGCAAACATGA
>JAODTT010566383.1:0-17429 GCA_025400115.1 Pentamera pediparva
CAATTTCCAGACAAACCCTTCTTCTGCTTGCCCAACGTTGGGTAATGGATACCCTCTCATATAAATTGTGTTCGATACTGTTTCCCACTGATTGTTCAAATGCGGGGATATACACGTGGGCGGTCAACCCGCCATACATTGACTTTTGAGGCTCTATAGCGCGATGTGCTATAATATAATCAATTGCAAGTCGTTGAATGTGCATCAAAAAATGTTTTCGGTTAACTCTGAATGGTGTGACCAACAACTGTCTCCGAGAGTTGTCTCCAAAACAGAGGTTGCTATGAATACGTTGTATTGGATCGAAATTCAAACAAGACGGCCATCCCCGGAGATCCTCATCCGATGTCGTAGTTTAATCAAATAACGAATGATTTTTCATTGACACTTCTTGGTGGAATATGTCTCCCAATTGCTCAATCTATCACGGAATTAGGAAATGTGACACATTCTTCCAACACCTAGAACATTTTTCTTTCAAAGGATATGTATCATGAACAAACCGTATTTTCAATTCGCCAGTTCAAGCCTCAGATAAAGGGGGAATGCATTTTCGAAATAAAAATTTTTCACATTGCCAACATACCATGACCAATACGCCTCCAACTAAATGCAATCCCATTGAGTTCGAATTCACACAGGGTGGAATGATGCTGGGGGTCTGCAATGTATGCTAAACCATGCTATTGGGACGTCGTTAGTTCGCTATAGTTCGCTATAATTGAACCTACTTGAAGCAGGGGACGACGTGGAAAGGGGCCTACCATCCATTTATCCAACACCCTTTGGAACGGAGAATTGCCTTATTGAAGAGAAACCGAACACTTTCACACTTTCGATGCCACCTTGGTCAGAGTTTTCTGATAATTTACGATAGGCGAAACAAATGACGTTTTTGTGTTGTGTGAATGTGGACTATGGGGAGCCTGAGAACTATGTTGACTGGGGCGAAGGACACATCTCCATATCGTGATATTATAACATTTGATATGAATGTAATATTTGACTGAATCACTGTTCTTGTAACCAGTCGGGAAATATCACTCAGCTGTGCATCTTCTTCCAGCTAGGAACGCCCTTATTTTATTTCAAAAGTGAAAAGAAAAGAATATACTTGGGACAACTGAGTATGCTCTCATGCAAACGAAACCCTAGCATTCTATCATATTTTCGATGACAGGGAAGTTAAAACGTTGCATAGATTCCTCCATTCGAATGGATATCCCCGGCTCACAGTGAGTTGATCAATAAGTTGATATGCAGGATAGTAATTCAACGTTTTACTGATCGTAAAATTGCATTATACATAACTTCCCCATTTCCATACTGATCAACTTGCTCCGGCAATGAAGAAGTTGGTCAATCTTGTGCCCTGGGTTTACCCAACAAGTGCGTTATCTTCTAATCTATGCAATCCAAGAACAATGTGAGAATGAATGAATTAAACATGTGAGCAAATCATCAATTATTCATTGTAGTTGCCTCCCGACCGTCGCATCTAGGTGCGTGCAGTTCCATCGCTTCGGAAAGTTCATAATTAGTGACGACAGGAATAAGATTCTGATGATCCCTTGCTCAGATATGACGGATGACTCCCAAGGCTAATCACAGCGAGTGGCTTTAGACGTTGGAGTGTGGGAGCTCAAATAACCTAACCTATCAGTATCTAACAAGGGGCGAGCATTTACATGTAACTAATCATCTATCCGATGAAAAATAACACTCCAGTCGCTGTGAACCAATGTTTGATCGGACTGCTGAGTCACTAAACAATGTATACTATTTGAAACGGGCGTGACAAACGGGCTCGATTTTTGTTATGTGTGTAGGGCATGAGTGTGTCGGCCAATATTCAAAACCACCATCCCACTTCTCTTTCGCCACAAAGATCAGTCGACGTATTAGGCCAATGTAGATTTTGTTGTACAATAACATGCACATTGATTTCCTTCATCTGCAGGATTGAATGTGAAACGATTCATTGCTTAAAGTAGATTGATTATTGGGGCAAAATCACCACGAATGTGGCATTCTACAGCGTTTCCGAAATTCATCACATTTCAATATAATCGCACAAAGAAGTATGGGTGTAATATCGTGACTAAGAGGGTTGAATTTTATCGGATCAAAACGTGTTGATTGGGCATGTCTGATGAGGAGTCACACTTCCCCCCACTTCCTAATTCGCATCCTAGACACTCTATTTGAATTATTTTGTAACTGCGATCCTCGGATTTGAACTGACCCGAAAGCGGCAACTCCATTCAGTGGTCATTAAATCCACATGTCCCCTGTCTCGCTTTCCCTCTTAGAAATCTATATTTTGTCACGGACCGTAACCAATCGCTCATTGTGTTACGTACCATCGATAGAAAAGCGCATTCGAATGACTTGCACTCCAACGTTGCAGAGTGATAACACCAGACGCATGTGTACCTACATCAGCATTCAGCAGTTCAGCCCCATTCAATAACCTGATAAAATATAGAAGAAAAATATAAAATATATGCAGTCTTTCCACGCTGCAAACAGCTGCTGACGAAATAATCAGTAACGTCTCGAACAGCTGCCTCATTTACGATTTCATTTGTTAAGAGGCTCTGATACTAATTTCTAGCTCCACGTGTGGTTCGATGCATAGGAATATGTATCGTGTGGCCGACCATCAAGTTATGCGCCCTCAGGTAGGCTATGTCGGATCTGGGATAAATAAAATGTCAAAGGAATAGGTCAAGTAGCGAAATATTCCGAGGGATGTTACTCATGGTCATCTATACCTAGCCACATTCTTCAGTTCTTACTGTATCCTCGCCACGGTGTACATTTTGTCATTGAGTGGTCAGTGAACCGCAAAACGCACCACCCACCCCCAGGCCCATATTACCTGGATAGCGAGAGGCAGTGGTATGAACATTAACTATTGGTATAGTCAACCGCTATCCAAAACCACGCATCCGACCTCAAAAGCGCTGCATAGCGAGAAGCAGTGGTAGCGACCGTGTCCAATGGTAGGGTTGAAATGTCCTGCGTCGAATTGAGCTGCCCTGGTATCTTCCAAGGCCCACACACTCCGAAGTGTTACATCTGATAATATCCTATAATATTATATACCGGACCTAATTTTTGTCTACATTGGGAAATAATATCTCATAATGTGGACAATCTACGTCAAAGTTACATTAACCACATCATTCACAAATATAAAGGCTGCGACTCAACACTGTGTCAGAATACGTGGTGACAATTTCATTAGAAATGCGATGTCAAGCAGTACTCATGACATGGGTAAAGTTAGCGGCAAAGAATTATGATGCGTGATGCTCAGTGAACAAATTCGCGTGATGGTAATTGTGGATGATTGTGTGTTAATTAGGACGGAGATCAGTTCACAATATAAAAAACACGGCATGCCCGCTCTAAAAGTCACTGATATTCACGTTTTTATAAACGATATTGGATACTCCTTCATTGTTCATCAGTAGATGTATGCTGCGCCCATGCCTAAAAGTAGCGTACATTGCGTTCGATTCATCAGATTATATGCTCCTGTCAATGATAAAATAATATGTATGATCCATCATGCCTGGTCTCATGGAACTATCACAGTAACATGTTACATTTCTGTTCACGCAGATTCATTTACCACGAATAAGGGGTCAGTGACTGAATATTACTATTTAGTATCTTGCTGCTTACCAAAAGCTACTCCCTTCATGGTTCATAGACATCTGTACCCACATCTTCTCCTCGTTCGTCACCGTTTCTTCTCCGAAAATGTGTACATGCGAAATTTCAGAGATTTGTATCACCTTCTAACAATGCTCCAATGTTCGCGGTTATTCATGTAGTTCAGGAATTCAATAGACCAAAGGTAATGATAATTGGCTCATTTTGTCATTCCTCTCAGAAGAATGTTCAGTTAGAAAAGTTCTCCCGAGTGTTAGATCGTCCTTTGTGATGTCCTTGGAGAGTTCTAAGGTATCATCTCACGTCAGTAATTCCCACTTCTAGACTCATAGAAACATTCATCTCGCCGACACTGTTGGAAGACTGGATCAATTTGATTCTGGGTCAGAAGGAAACCTACCTATAATTTCTTGGACAGGTTTTGACCAAAATTTTAATTTTGAACCTGAAAGTATGTAGGTTCTCAGGAATGACTGTCTCTTTACAGTGTACTGTCAGTTTACAGAGAATACCGATGGAAGATGAGAACTCTTGGGGTCATATCGATATATTTTTGAACGTTTGCTAGCAAAACCATCATATTTCGATTGGGTCCTTTCGTTCCTATGATTTTATCAATAATAGACCGCAGGGTTGTCGGATGCGTCGGTCGTATCCAGGTCGTGTATCTTACTGTGGATTATTTTCCAATATCATTTTAATCATCAAACGCTTACCTTCATCTGGGACCAATGAGTGTCTTCCGGACAATCGTATTAAGTTTAATGAGATTTTTAGTCGTCGTTGAAATGGTTCGGAGATGGTCGCTGCTGTGATAGCCTTCAGGCATATTTACTTCAATTTATGACGTGATCCTGCCATGTACAACCAATTAACCTCTGTTAATAGGAGCGGTATATGGACGATACGAGAGAAAATTGCGAAGATCTCCTGGTCTGCAACGATGCCGAGGGAATTATCATCTATACACGTCTTGGAAATGTTATCAGAAAGGGAAAGATACTAGTATGAAAGTGGAAAGCTATAGATACGGTACGATATTTAACAATCATCACCGGTTTTCCTAATGTTCGATCATTATGGGGCTATACTTGCATGAGACAAGGGCTTCTTTCTGGAGCCATTGCTTACGAGCAATTTGGGAGTTTAGTCAGATTATAGGGGATCTCTGAGGCGTCTGTATACTTATAATATACTAAACCAACAGACCGTGGATTGCATTAGTCGTATCTGATTGCCGACTCCTCCACGGTCGATCTATTTCGAATAGCTTAGTTTCAATTACCTACCGCCTGCCTTCTACTCCGGGGATCAATTTCCGGCGTCAGTACCTTTATAATAAATGGAGTGAGCGCCGTAATATGTTCTGATGGAGCCGAGAAGATGTATGAAAATGAAATGGACTGATGACATATTACATCTATATCGAGGCATGGGCCCTGCCTAATAATAAACCAGACTGACAGACTGATGAGAGTTACCCGAACAAGACTCAAATCAGGCTCTTATAGTACACCTCGCTATACGAGGTAATGTGACAGGAATGCTGTTGGGTATTAGGACACGAACATCTCACAACATGTTCTGTGCTAAAAACTCGCCATCTGACCACATGGAAATAAGGCTGCAACATCGGGTACCTGTGCATATAACATTGGGATGTCTAAACGTTTCCATCTCGTGCGTCTTGCACTTCAAACCTGCTTCAATTTTGACACTCAAGTTTCGTCATATCACGGAGATATTTGAACTGGAATTCGGCATATATCCTGCGTTTTTCTGATTTTGAGTTATATCAGGCACATGTTACTCAAACTAATAATGAATGAGCGTCCATGACTGTCACTGTATTCACATTTCGTTTAGCAATTAAGCACGTCCGATCTACCTGGCGTTCATAATAATAAATTGACAGCTTGATTAATGTATTTTTGTCTTACTTTGGATTCCTTTCGAATAAATGCACCAAATTCAACAGATGATTGCGTTTCACGGGGAATCAGTTTCCGAGTTCAACGAAACCGTAACGAACTGAATGGGATTCAATATGTCATGGCGGTAGCGCCGCGGTATTTGGTATGTATATGATACACATAGTTATATGGATGTTCGTGTGTATAAGACCAATTGAACCCCAGATGAAGTCAGTGTCCTACAACACAGACAATCCGAAAATGTTTTTTATACATAGTATGCATATACTAACATAGCGGAATACACAGCGGGTGAAAAACACACGATACCTTGCCCGATTGAGATGTGTGACTTTGCTGTTTGATATTTCGATTTTTTTCATAATCTCGAGCGTAATCCCAGTGGCTCTTAGCATCGGAATAATACTATATACGTTCGTATGAACGCATCACCATAGCTAGAACAATAGCTAGTGCAATGTATGTGTACATATATGTGTGCTCGAAGCACAATCAGCAATTGTGACGCACGTTTTCACAAAACGACATAAGCAGCATTGCCTACCAGGTTCCCAACTCATGCGGGCTAATTTATGGCGGTAGGCCGTGATAGTCCTCACTCCTATGGAATGTTCGAGTGATAGGGCGAATATGTAGAATTTGACAATTTGTCTTTTGAGAGCTGTTCTGTCGAACCCCAATCTCCAAAAGTAGAATTCGACTCTGAAGGCTAGTATCTCGCCTTTGCTAATATTTTTCGGGTAATCACAGTATATATTTTACACCTTCTGCAGTGCCCAACATTAACCTGATAAATTGAACATATCTACAAATAACGTACATACCATCAACCAATAACCTTTAGAAGCAATATCAAGTGTGTAATGGCCCGTGGCTTTCTTGCAAATGAACACACAAGAAGCACGGGAAAACGAAGACTGATTCGTCAACGACCATCAACTCACATGGAAATATTATCAAGGTTCCAACTGATGAAATATAATGTCACCGAACGACCAAAGAGCTCGCATAGAGATGCATGAGTCTCACAGATGTCACGGAAGTGACACACTTAATTATTTGTCCATTCGAGTGTGGTTCCTCCTTCATAATTCTACAATGAATGGCTACTCGAGCCATCAAATATATAGCATCGAAGGCTCAACGTCGTACACCTTCTGATCCCTACAATTTGATGTGGTGTGTAACCCGTTGACTCTCCTTGTCAATCTTATCAATCAAAGGAATTATTACGTAGGCCTACATTTACTCTGTCTGATAAGTTCAGCTGATTCGCTTAGCTCGAAATAAAGTTGGCATGAGTCTTCAATTTGTGCAACAGGCCTATTGAATAAATTTCTATCGCGTTTTTCTAGCCATCCCGGATGTCAACGAAGAATACCATATAAGTACCCCCGCCTCTTATATTGGGGCATCGCGTCACTTAGAGATTCACCTCTCATATACTTGAAATGATTATATGATTTAATGGCCTATCGAAACCCCACGGCAATATTGTTTCTCAGCGTCATTTCAGCAAACACCGATCTTTGAGGAAAAATAAAAATCGACTTTCTGAACAGCATGTTTCGATCTTTGAGTTTGCTCCAATGGTGAGTGCTGGGTGGAATGAAGGTCGCTCTACCACAATCAGAACATAGATCTTCAACGTTTGCTCTAAAACTTTGTGATTTTGAAGATTCAAAGTTGGCTGTTGCGGATGGAGAATTTTCCTACACAGACTAACACCAATCTCCCAAGCTCGGGTCTCACTCACGTGATTCAACACGCGATTTGACTCTCAAGCTGTGAGTGAGAAACAGGAAAACTACGATTTTGGTAGTTCTTCCTAAACGCGCGCGTGTGTATTGATATTCTTTCCCTTTCCATGGCTTCACAAGTCCATGATAATTCACTCACTTCATAGCAATCGTGTAATAGCCGTGGCTTCCCTGCAAATGGACATATAAAGAACACGGAAACATAATAAACGAGGACTGATTCGTCAACAACCATCAACTTACATGGAAATATCATCGAGGTTCTTGCTAATGAATCGAATGTCAACCAACGACCAAGTAGCTCGCATAGACACGCATGAAGCGTACAAATGTCACGGAAGTGACACACCTAATTGTTCATCTCAGTGTGGCTCTACAATGAATAGCTATCACAATTCATCAAATAAATAGCATCGAAAGCATAACATCGTACACCTTCTGCTCCCTTGGATTTAGGGGTTTGCTCCAGATATTTCCAACAGCAGGCAGTAGCTGTTAGTTGCAACCCGATGGTTAAGTGATGATGAAGTGGAATGATCATCTCCAGTTTCTCACCCACCGGAATTGATATGGTGTGTGATCCGCTGACTCTCCTTGCCAATTTCATCAATCGAATGAGATAATACTTAGTCCAACATCTACTCTGATAATTTCAGCCGATTTGCTTAGCTCAAACTAACTTTAGTGTAAGTCATCGATTCGGGCAACAGGCCTATCGAGTACATTTCTTTTGCGACTGCTGCCGCATTTCTCTAGCCATTCAACGGAGAATACCCTGCGATATACCCCCGCCTGTTATGGCGGGGGCACCGCGTCACTCAGAGATTCACCTTTCACATACTCGAAATGATTCACGGCAGCGTTTAAGCTGACAAGACAAGATGAAAGCACTTTGAATGGCCTATCGAAACCCCAAGGCATTATTTTTTTTTGGAGCCAGTCTAGCCCACCAAACACTAGCAGCACCAGTTTTTTTAGAGAGAAAAAAAATTGAGAAGCATTTTCCGATCTCTAAGTTTACTCCAATGGTGTGGCTGGGGGGAATGAGGTTCGCTCGTCCACACATACTAATTGAAGGAAAATCAGAATTTAGATCTTGAACGTGCTCTCTAAAACTTTGTGATTTTGAATGTTCAAAGTTGGTGTTGCGAATGGAGAATGTCTTCTACACAGACTAACACCAATCTCTCAAGCTCGGGTCTCACTTACATAATTCAACACGCGATCAAAACTTGTGATTGAGAAACAGGTAAATATGTTCTGGTGGTTCTTGCTGAACGCGCTCGTGTGTATCCATATTTTCCCCCTTTTCATGAACCGGGCTCTATATGTCCATGATAATTCAAACCCTACAGTATCTGTAGCCAATAGTACCAACAGGGATAGTGGTACAACGCAGTGAAGCCTTCACTTCAGCCTGGGAACTTTAGCCAATTACAGTAATAATCCTCCAGAGAAAGTTTATCAAATTAGTTTTTTGTGGCCAATCGCATCTCATTGCATTCGAGTAACTACTGGGCACTGTTACACCTTGTGAGGTTGCAAAGCTGGGTAATATGCAGGTATACCCAAGTTGTTACTATGGTAACGACGCAGAGGTATGTGATTACTTCTCTGGCAAACACGCTTCCTGTTCTTACCGAGGCTAACCTTGGCAGCTTGGTTAAAATAATTACATGAACATGCTTCAGTAAGTAACAGCAGCCATCAAGGCATTTGCTGAAGCGAAGTCACTTTTCGCACCCACCTTTTTGTAAGGGTAAAACAGCTGTGATGTTGAGCTCGATTATATTCTGCCTATCAAACTCATAAAAGTCTGATATGATTGGCCGCGTACTTGGCAAGCTTCGGTGGCGTTCTAATAAGTTGCACTGCATGTCTTCAGGAGTTTCATTGCACGGCTCCAGTGACTTCATATTAAATTCGGGGTGAACTGATTATTTACCCTGTTGATGCAGTGGACTGTTGAAGACAATGATACCATGATGAAACGACATGGTAATCACAACTCGTCGGAATATGCCATCAATATCAGTCAACTGACGTTCCACCTGATGGGATACCACAGATGGATCGTTCTTTAATACATAGAAGACATCAAGAAGCTTCCCATTGGATATGACGCGAGAATATCATAGCACCATTAGGTGTCACACATGCTGTGCGATAACTAATTTGTTTTCAGGCTCCAGCCGTAACTGTCGGTAAGTATTATGAAATAGATGTTCAGGACTCCCTTTAACAGAACAAAAATCCTAGAATCCTAGAAACGGAGAGACTGAACAGGCCGTGTGCATTGGCGTAGGTAGAGGGGGACATGGGACCATGACCCCAATCGATTCCTGGAAAATAAAGAACACCCATGCTATAGCCTGTATTATAATAATTGCCTGTATATGTATCGGCGCCTGACTTGAAGAAACAGTTGGTGAGTCTACCAAATCAATGAATCAATCATTCCAGTCATGAACTTAAAGCTGGTAGCTATTGTATAACCAGTAACGTCATCGCGGCAATCTGGCAAATACCGCCATTCACTTTAGTAAATCAATGGATGCCGAACATGCAGAAATGTCGGGTCTATACGCGCTCACCAGCCTGGGCTCGATTTGCCATCGTAAGACTGTTACAATTGGATCACTAATGCTAGCCAGAGTAACAACATTCTGAATCCATAACAGCCTCAATGTTGTGACCAACAGGTCCAATCAGCGGCGCCCGCGCCATTTGTGGAGCATTGGATTGTTTTCCCTACTCATACAGCGGCAGTATATCTTTATTTTGTAAAGTACACTGGACATGTAAACATGGCTTTACTCATTCTCATTCATTTTCTTCAGTATGTTAAAGAAACACAACCACCAGGCTGATTCATTCACCTCATTACATCCCGGGAGGTACCGCAGGACTCCGTCTGTCCATAGCGAAGTCAATGCAAAACATGTGTATGTGTGACCGACCTGAAAACAAAGAACAGCCCCGTATATACTACACCGTTGTATACGTCCTAGATCATTATTCGTGGCCATCTAGTTTGAAGTCAAAGAGAAAACATTTGTGGATTATTCAAACGTTTTGGTATTAGAGACCCGCCGTACCCAGATGTGTAACTTACAGTGTGAGGTCGCCGAGCTAGCCAGAATCACTCTGCCATCCCGTGGATACATTCCAATCGTCTCTGTACCGAAGTCTACTCTCAAACTCACAGGAGTAAAAGTTCAGCGTCAGTCACGAGGAACGAGTACCTATGGGGCTTTTAGCAATTATCATTATTCCTACCATCGCAATTGGACTGTTCCGATTTGCATATGTTGTACTTCATATTTCTGAAAAATGTACTCCCAATATCGATCGAAGGTTGTTGGGGCTATCCAGTCCCGGTGTAGAATCATTCCACACTTCACATTTTCACAGGAAATTATTATCTGATTGCCTTTCACTCGGAAACAAATTCCGGCTGTAATAGATATACGTATGTGTTCCTCTCTATCATGGTCCGGTGTCGTTCTAATGTATGGCAGCGTGATTGTTACCCAGCACATTACGTGTATGCACTCAATGCTGATCCAATTTCTATACAGCTTCTATACAGCTGTGGTACAGTTCCTCCACAAAGAAAAAAACTCGTCTCTCATCAATCATGATCTACCGTGACCTTTCATGTCCAGTATAGTATTACATCCCACTGAGTATTGTTGATAGTAGTAATATCTAATAAAATTGCTTTGGAACGTTTCCAAAATGTCTGCCTCTGGCCACATTGTCTTTTTGCGAATACAGATAATGGCAATGCTGACCAAAGGTGATAGCTATGTCACAAAGGATGTCGGCCACGGAAAAGTTGCTCACACTTTAGGGAATTGTTGATTAGAACTACTAAGTTTCGTCTGTAAACAAGAAAGTGCGAAAATGTCGAAAAGAGCCTTCAAACGTAACCATATCCCGAGTGAACAATTGAAATGTAATTAAATTTGGATAAGTTGGGCTTTCAAACAGCTACAGTGCCTTTCCGAAAATGTTGTTATTTACTTCATGGACGCAGTGGAGCGTTGAGGACGGTGGTAATCCCATTATTATCGAACCATCCATGAAATGAAGATCTATATAACACGACAATAGTCCTCGCGTGCCATCAATTTCAATCGCTGTTCAACTAGCTGGAGCGGCACCAACAGATGGATTGTTACTTACTGGATGAAATGTATCAATCTAATTCGCTCTGGGAAATGTAACTATACATTATCGCACCAGTGGGTGTCACACAGACTGTGCGGTGACTACTTGTTGTGGTCTATTGATTCTCGCTGTAAGAAGATATGCATCCGCTTCATCTGTCTATGACAAGGTAACGAAGGTGACGGGAGAGAGATGGAATGTGCAGCGCAAACGGTATGAGATGAGAATTCAGGCTGAGTAAGATCGATCTTGAGCGTTGTACTTGACTAAATTCAATGTTCTTTTGCACTTCATACGTTACGTCAACTATGACCCACTTCGTATATAGAAGATCCACTGAAATTCAGACAACAATCTTATTGTGGGCATAGTAGCCTACCATTCACTTATAGTTGTGAATATACCGTTATGTCTCTGTATGAAACCTACGCTGTATCATAACATTGTTTATAACTAACTGACTTGCATACTCGATGTCCCGTGTTCGAAATTACTGAATTTACATCGGTACCTTCTAACGCTTCACTCCTTTCACATGAAGAAAAGTGGCTGCACGTTAAAATCTCCACCCACGCCCGAGTCAACAAGAATGCACGAGACGGCACTCTAGTGTGTGCATCCACAGAAATTGTCTTTGTCACCGAGGCTTGGTATAGGTTTACCTATTAATATAACAACTAAACAGCTTTACATTCACAGCAATGCGAACATCAATCGAGCAGTAGTGTCATGGGCAAATTACATGATGGTGGCTTCAATTGGAATGATTACGTAATTCGTCATCACTGTTGTTTTATGGTACTCATTCCACTGTTAGGTTTCCCCTGAAAGTATACAGAGTACCGTGAAACAGTTAGTCGTGTTTTTCGACGACTTTCAGAGAAGTACTCGCATCTGATGCCTCAACTGTATACCACTGCCTCGATGCTCGCAAAAACAACAGCGAGCACGAAGGGCAACGGGACACGATCACTTTTGTAATGAAAGTAGCAACTAATATACAAATACGAAATGTCCCGCACCATATGCAGTGAAAGAAAAGGCCATGCACCTCACGTTCTGCAAGATGGGACGAGAATACAGTTTCAGGGCATAGTCACTGATATTCGAAAAAGGTCATAATTGGCACAAAATGATTGCTTCTATACAGGATGTCCTCTCGGGGATGTGGATAGTTTTTCCGTGCTCTATGATGAAATAAATTCCAATGAAAAAAGAGTTCACAGACGACAGAGGTTACTTGTACCGTACGAGACTAGACACTGGCGATATACGTTGTTATACATGTAATACAAAAAAAATGATATCAAGGCTCTGTTGAAGATTGGAGTAAGACCCCGTTATACACTTTTCCCAATTGAGAAATTGGAAAAAGGGTATCACAAGGTAGTTCGATGCGGAGAATTTGCTACTAATAGCCTGTATGGACCTCAATATTTTGAAAGGTCATTTACTTTCAGGAAAGTGCAAGCGACGTTATATACTGATACGAGTTACCGCAATTTGAGACTGTTACGGTAAACGGCACCGTGTCTAAAACCACAATGAAAGTCTCAAGTACGAGGAATGAGCATTCAGGAACTTCAGGCATTTATTTGAATCAATCCAGACAATCCCTAGTTGAAGAAGGGAGATCATGTACTTGAGTGATACTTGTGTGATAAGTTACCTGACACAAGTGGTGTTGATCCCCGTGAAGGATGGAGTTATATTACTTAAACATTCCAGTGAATTACCAACATTGTCAATTGGTGTGTTGCTGAGTCGGTCATCCAATTAACAGCTGCAATTTACCTCCCGCCATTTCATGATAATACAGCTTATTCCCTAATTCCTTCGAAGATTGACATCAGCTTGCTTCAGTCGAAGTTTATCCATACATCTGTATCCGAATTCGCTCTTACTAATACGTACATGAAGACAAAGTAATAAAATCTGCGAAATGTTTGGGCAGCACGCTTATAGCCTTGTATCCTGACCAGGGACGGCATTAGCTAGAATTGCTCTGTCCACGTGTTGGTTTCTGTTAAATACTTCAACTCCATACGCCTCAGTCTCGAGACCTACATTCAGTTTCGAAGACCTATATTTACCCAGTAGATATGAACGAGTGGCTAGGCGCGTCTGAAACAAGTAATTTTCTCCTCGTCGCAATTCGTAATATTGCAGACACATTGATTGGACTATTGATGAACGTCTTCGGTGGGTTTTCGTTCCTTTCGCTATTTCGATTGGACGCGTTCTATCTATTATGTTGTACGGTATGTCTAATAATAGACCACTATGTTGTCGAATGCATCGGTCGAACTGCTGAAGTCATCCTATCTTGCTGTGAAATCATTCCGAGAAGCATTTTAATTATTAACCGAGTGCCTATCACTTGTGATCTATTTCCGGCTATATTACCGTCCGCGCGCATTGAAGTGTATGTGCTCCCCCTGTATTGGCGGTCGAGGCCGCTTTAGTGTTTGACATTGCGATTGCTCCCCAGCGTATTGTACGTATACACTCAGATCAAATTTCTATACAGTCAATTAAAATCCTGACAATGGCTGGGGTATAGCCGCTCCACGAGAAATTGGTGATATCTCTCCTCATTCGCAGGGAGGAAAATCTGATAAGCATAAGAAAAATACTCAGCGTTTCAGCGCAAGACAGGCTTACTCACAGTCTTGTTAGGAAAGTTCTAGAGCGAAAAAAACATGATTACCCTTTGCGAATCCAATCGTCGTTGTCGTCTATACGCTTCCCGGCTAGGTTGCCATTGCGCGTGCGATCATTGATTTCCAGGTTTTTCGATCATTGGCCAGTGTCGCATAGTCCAGTGGTGTTTCCTTGCTGACATGTGACATCCAGGTTAGCTTGGGTCTTCCAACTGGTCTTCTCGTTTCCCATATGCATTCATCAAGTGCTCGACGTGCAGGGGCTTCTCCAGGCAGTCTGCAAAGATGTCCAAGCCAGTTGAGGCGCCTCCTTTATTAGAATGTATATATGAAAATATAGAGTGAGTGACTGTTGGGATGTTGACCGAACACTATCATGGAATGCGCATATCATGTGTCTTGTTGAAGTTATCAGTCAGATAGCGTTGTAAAGAAGAATGAAGCCATTCCTTGACATTGATGCGTGTTCATTTTACGAAAAGGCTATACATCCTGCCAATCATGGATTATTGCAGTGCTGTGTGGAGCACGTGTGGTGGGAGAAATTGTCAAAAAGTTATTCGTCTGCGAAAATCGGCAGCTAGAGTCGGCGATTGTTACTTCCGGCTCAGCTCTGCTCCTTCGTTTGATCCTCTCAACTGGGACACCGTAGATACGCGCACTAGTAAGAAGAAATGAACTATCCTTCATAAGTGTTGAAATGGCTTGGCTCCAACGTATTTGACAGAATTCTTTCAATGTACGGATCAAGGATTACGGTCCTCCACAACTGATGGTTTATTCATTGGAGGTGGAGAAACGAGTACCACAAAAGACGTTTCTCCTACACTCCTCCATTCATTTGTTTGTTTCTTCACTTGATGACAGAAATGGACAAGCAATATAGTATGTACATGAGGGAATTAATAGTTTGATAAGCACGCAAGGGTTTCTATTGGTCACTTCCTTTCACTTTCTAACTATTAGAACTATTAGGCCACTCCCAAGAGAAATGGATTATACAGGATATAAGTTAAACCCAATTTAATATTATGAAAAAGTTCCTTCCACCACCGCAACCCAATCTACTCATGATACCATATCCCTCATACCATACCCCGCATACCATACCTCAAACTCAACCCCCCTCCCACCTCCCAACTTCACTCACCAATAACTGCTAAGAGTTATGACCACAATGGGATGTACTAGATCATCTTAGATTCAATAGGATCTCTTCAGGTATTTAGTGATCTGTCTTCTACACAAATAAATGGTTATGGTTATAATGGGTTTTGGGGATCATACAAGACATGTCAATGGTTGTTTTGAACGTTCGACGCTTTTATATATTTCTGATTCATATCTTCATTTGACCTATTTCATTGTAGTATTTGTAGTTCCTTTGAATGGTGTTTCTGTAGTTTCAATTGAGCAAATCATCGGTTCTTAGCAAGAGAGCCTTATGTTCTGATATATATTATATAAACTCTTGAATGTTTGCAGTAGCCTACACTAGCTTCGATACTTTCTTCGAGAATATATTTAATTTAGACTTTGGAGGTTATATCGAAAGATGTTCGTTCAGTTCGCAATTTATTAATCTTTCAGTTCTATTGCCATAATCGTAAAAATGCTAATTACTTCCTGGCTATTTAGTTCATTATGAAAAAATGAATGAATGAATGGATGAATGAATGGACGAATGAATGAATGCGTGAACAAACAAACAAACAAACATTCGCACTTTTGTCATCGACTGACTGTCGGAAGAATAATGAAATTCCGTCAACCATGTGTACACCTATGAAATCTACGGATATGTTTGAGATAAAAAAGATCTTGAAATTGAAGGAGATTCTTCCAATATCAGAATACTGGCTGTTCGACTTCCCTAATTGAAGAGGCAATATCGTCTGGTAGCAACTGGCGAAAAACGACGGCGTCATTTGCATGACGATATCGATACGGTATATTGTATAGCAGTAATACATCGAGGTAGTTGTTCTGATGTACCGTGGGGTGATTTTTTGTCGCGACATCATGAAACGGAAGTTGCGGAACTGTCTATTGCAAGACGATATTGCCTCTGTAAAGCGTTGTCAAATCTATCGTCTAACATAGTGGAACTTATTTGAGCATGGAAATCAGAGTCCTAAATCAATTGCACAACTGTAAAATGTAATTTTGAGGTTGCAAGATATTTCCGTTGAGATTTTTGTAATTTCAATAGACATTCACTGTCTTCCATCGAACTGATTCATGGACGAACTTTCTTCATACGTTTTCATGTACATCACATTATTGTATGACATAATTGTTTTGTTTATAACTCATGGGATGTCCCTTCGAGTGTGAAATGTACACTCTAAAAGAAATCTAGTCAAATTGACTAGAATACATATACCGAATGGGCCACAAATAAAATCTACTCAAATGTTTGATTTGATTTGGTTCATAAATGACTAGTTCCTGCTCAAAACTAAGTTTCTCTTCAAAATTCACCCAAATCTAGTCAAATATTTGACTAGATTCTGCTCGTGGCCCATTTGATAGGTATTCCAGTCAATTTGACAGGAAAAATTTAGAATGTACGACACTCCATTCGTGAGCAACCGAAATTAGTCTTAAAAATAGTGAAAGTACTATAGCTATACTGCAATTGGTTGTACACTGATGCTTCCTTGACACAAGACGTTGATTCCAGGTACGACCCAATGATTTCATGACATATCATCTACGTATATATGAATCTCGGATCAGAGGCATAGGGGTATCACATACCCGGATCACCCCTTCAATCCATTGGTTCATCATACCTATGATTTCATCATACCGAAAGCATAGCTTGCCAATATTGAAAATCCAATGTTGGAACATTCCTGACACAATTTGTTTCTAAAACTTGATGACAGATACCGTATTTAATGTTGTGCCACAGGAGACGAAAGTGTATTAGGTAACGCTGTACAAAACTTTACCGTGATTATCATAATAATGATAATAATGAGGACCTAATAGAGCGCCTAATACAAAAGCCTCTGAGCGCTCTGACAGACCTAAAAAACGAAAACGAAGACGAACAGAAAAAGAAAGAAAATAAACACAGAAGACAGAACAGACAGAACAGAGGCAACAACACACAGCAGGATGGGAAACAAAGGAGTCAAACAGACAGAAAATGCTGTGTGAAGAGATGAGTTTTGAGACGAGACTTGAAGGAAGCCACG
>JAODTT010566384.1:0-12010 GCA_025400115.1 Pentamera pediparva
TTTTCTCCCACAAACAATAGTTCCGAGATATAATGTGGAAACACAGACAGTAATTGCTTTTCCGAGGCGCAACTCGAGTTTTGATATAGCATAAGCCTATTGAGGATGCAAGCTGTGTCATGTTCTTATTATTCGGGCTCAGTCTTTCATATAATGGTCATAGCAGTCAATATTACAGTGTTCTTGATAGATATTTCTTATTATATGTATTCTTATCGTTTTTAAGTCATGAAGTGCGATTATTTTGCCGACAAATTCCGTTAGTCTTGGTGTAGCCTATGTACTTTGCAAAGCGCTCCTAGCAGCTTTGCTGATGACGAGCTATGGAGAGTCATTTCATTAATATTATTATGATGTTCTCATTATTATCTCAATGTGTTTCATTATTATAATTTGTTTTATATAAACTTCCATTTTCACATCGCAATAACATGTAAAATTTTATTCATCCTCTATGAAATTATTTTCTTTTCCTTCACAGTGCGAAGTGAGGATTGACGCATACAGCATGGTGATGGACTGTTTTGGTAGTTGAAGTATTCATATTTTTTATCTTTAATTTGTCTTTAACAAACTTATATACCGCACATTGAAATACATGTAATCAACATACCGTCTATTGGGATAACAGGTCGCCTCCCTTTCATAACAAACGATTTTTATGTGTAATTCCGCGAGAATTAATACACGTTGAATAACTTAACAGTAGGCCTAGTTTTTTTAATTGTATTTTTGTGTAATATATTTTCATATTATAATTTCACGTGATTATATGGACGTAAGTTCTAATTCACTCAGCACTAATTGTGATTTTAATATATCCACACGGGAGACAGCTATATTTCAATACCCAGTACCTGTATAGCCTACATACATCCTCTCAATCGCGCCTCCACCCATATTTTGCCATAATTACATGATTATCTGCAAAAAATCCCACGCTATCGACAAACAGTATCATTTCGGAAACGAGGCTAGAGCGCACCGTTCGAAACGGTACATTAATAATTAGTATACGCGATCGGAGGCTTTCCGCATGACCAACCTCCCTAATTGAAGCAATGTAGACTCGGATTAGGAAGCATAATCCGAGCCGCTAGGACGGGCATGCCCCCTGAACACTCCTGAGAACACGGGAGGAAGAAGATTGGGAGGTTAAAGGAACTCTCAGATAGACAGGAGGGTCAGTGGGTTGATCAGGAAGTCTAAATGCATATGTGTACGTTGTATCATCGGATTAGGGTGTTTGGAATTCATGTAATATTCTCTCAAACGATTAGACAAAATCAATCTAACAGATTATACCCTGATACCACACATTTGGTTTACCTAAATCTAAATCCATTAGATTTATTACCATCCTAAATAGATCAGTATCCTCAGGCTGAATTTATTCAGCATGGAAACTAATCGAATCGATCATAGTTTGAGTCCTTCAAGGTGGATGTGACATTTGGAAACAATCTATTGGATTCACTTTTAACTCTTATAATATAAGAGAGTAAAACGAATACCCAATAGTCATTGATGCAACGCAAATTTATTAGGCAACTGAGTGGGTGGATTTTTTTTTTTTTTAGTTGTGTTCCTACACAACTGACTAAAATTACTAAAATGTCTGTTTTCCACCCATTCTTTCACCGTATCACTGTTCGTATCGTGAAAAGCAAATTACCAAACAAGTAGGCTAGGCTACGAAGAGTTCATTTACAAAATATTTTCGTGATCAACAATAATACTAACGAATGCAATTCGAATGATCTAATAAACATTCAATCAATGACAATATATGTCATGATATCGTAGTCGAGTCAGGTTGCCCGACATGTAAGTTTATGAAGAATGTGATCATTTTTCAAATTATTCCAATCACGAGTTGCTGTTACTGCATGGTTACCAGTTAGGGTCACATGATGAGAATATTAATATTCATTAGTCATTACTGGTTCCAATCATGTGGTTCGATATTGTTATTCCATTGTTTACATACAGGGGCATGTGACGTGCGCAAAGACGGCAAGGCGGTTTGAAAAATTGGAAGGGGCATGGTAAGAGGGTTAAAATATTACATTCTTGACCAAAATATAGTTCGAAAATCTCGAGAATCATTCTTATGCAACTCAATGCGACTCAGCCATGTATTTCATTTGCATATTATACTTCCAACTCTCAGACCATTGTTTCGAATTCAAGCAAGTTAATTACAGTGTCTTTGAATAAGTTACTTTTCGACAATATTTCACATAATTCCACGGAAATAGACGAAACCTTGTGTTACAAATCAGCTTAAATCCATTGTGTCAACACGCATATTTTTACAAGGTATTTCCACATTGTTCTGTTTGTTGAACGTGTCTCTAATACCTATATTCGTAACAATGAGTACAATTGATTCTTATACAAATCAGGCAACCATTCACAGCTGTCTTTGTGAAATATCCGTACTAACCTAAATTCAGTATACCGCAGATCTTACACAAAATATTATGATGGAAGAATAAACCGAATTTGCTACAAATACAATACTATAAGTGTTTGCTTTTAAAAAACAGCAGCTGTTCACTCTGAAACACTTGGGTCAGAGTCAGGAATTTTGACTGAAACTTGACCAAGAAAACTAGGGTGTTTTTAGAGTTTGTGTTTTACCTGTGAATTCAGCATAGGCCCCTATACATGTCCATTACTTTTGTCTTTATAATGTTATGAAACCATCCTTCGTACCTTTGTTTATATACCCTGTTCACGAAGCTATTCAGCTATAATATTGGACGATTACCAAGAGGCACCCTAACCTTCCTGGTAAATAAAAGCCGATAAAATACCAGGCTCTAATTATGGCGTTAATTGTTGTAAAATGTAAAATAACGAGGGTTGAATTTGTTTATGATTTCCCGACGTAAATTATGGTATAAAGGGATCATGTGCGGACATTAGGTGATCAAAATATGGCCAGAGACTTTGTGATCATGAAAGAAAATCAATTATTGATCTTTGCCCGTATGGCCGGAACAGTTTTAAACGACGTTTCCGCAAAGTAACAACAACGTCACATTATGCCTGAAAGCAAGCAATGAAGGGTATAGATGGTAGATGGAGCCCTCAGGTGGGGAAAACTGAGGGCCTGTTACTGAGAAGATATTAGGTTTCAGTTTCTTGTATCAACATTATTCAGGCTCTGCTGCAACTGCCGCACCCCACAGCGAATGCTAGAATATATCAATAGGACCTGACATTGGGCTACATTTACGACCATACATAGCTTATATGAGTTATTTCCAAAGTTGTACTCTCTAGTCTACCTCTGTTGTTCAGCATAAGGAAATTTAATTCTTATGCGATATTTTGTTAATTTCATAATCTGCAGAATTGCCAGTATATACTGTGACTAAATTTTTCTGATGCACCCAATATAATTATACTTTTTTAGTTTGGTATGCCTTTAAGCTAATCTGAATTGATTAAAAAATCAAATATCTTGTCTCTTCCCCTCACGAGGGAGGAAGCTAATATGTAATTATTCTACAAAGATATTTCGTTCGGGGCACAGTTAACCATCAAGCTGACGGTAATCAGTCTTAGCCTTCTACTCCAGAGCCTAAATTAGTTTTTTCTAATCCTCATTCCCCCTTTACGTAATCATCTCATGAATAATTCATAAGTGTCTCATTGTGCTCTTGGAGGGGGACCCATGTGTGTTATTATGTGGAAGATAAATGAAACGATGAATTATTAATTAGAGTTTTAAGGAAACCATGATGGATGGTGAGTTTTAAATTATCAAACCATCCGAGAGATTTTAAAAATGCAGGATGATCGACCGGAGGAATTTAGGAGTTTTTGTAAAACGTGATGAAATTCGCGCTGTCGAGGAAGAAAACAAGCGATGCTGATTTGGGTGGCTGAATTAACGTTGTCAAAACATGTGGCTGCCAAACCAAGTGTGTGTTAGGCTATGACAAGAACAACTTATATAGTTAAGATGCGATGACCGAATATAGAGTGTAGGCCTAATCATTGTGAATATGCATGCTGGTTATCGTAAGGGTGTGTGTTTGCCTGTTTGGGGGCAAAGATAGGGTGAGATATTGTTCGAAATATATTGATAAAATTAACACGAATACAAGTACTAATGATACAGGTCATTCAGTGAGAGTGTATGTACAGCGATGAGAAACAAATCTTTATAGAAAACATATTAAAAAAGACATGATTTGTAATTTTGTTTTCAATGTTTATGAATAATCAGTGATTATATTTTGAGCAGGGTAAAACTAGACGATTTCAGACCCGTTGTTCATTCTCGCAATTTTGTTTTATGGCACAAATGGGTTGATAGCCAATGATGAGTAGAAACGTACTGTCATTTCAGTGACATTTAGAGAAAATTATGATGGGAAATGTTCTATAGAATGTTACAATAAAAAAAATGGAGTATATACATTGATCGCTGCTCATGTGTGTGATGAATCGTTTTGCGTGGAGGTATAGGTTGCATGCACAAAGGCTAAAAACTTACCCTTTTTCTCTTCGCCGTATTCATCTAATTTCGAAGACGGTCTCTTAATCGGGTTCAGCCTTGCTCCCCTGCAATGCATGAAAGAAAACTTCATTAGGCTACCAGAATACTTATATTAAGGATTATTTAATAAAAGTGAATATCAGTCTATTGAAAATGAAGATTCGCTCCAATGAAGTTGAATTTCACTCTCATGTCAGAATGTGCTGAGTGGTCACTCCAATGGAGTGAAATTCCTCATTTTGTCGGAGAGTAACTGACAATTTCAATAGAAGAGTGCATCGAATGCAATTCGTGGAATTTAATCTCTGCATTCCTCATGTTTCCATCGCACTTTCGAATAGTTTAAACATCTTCGTTAAACCCCAAATAGACTGCTAGATCAGTATACCAGGAAACACCACCGTACTGCCGTGATGGAAGGAAAAAGCGTTCACATATTATGCACTCTGAAATAATGTTTGGGAATTGAACACTTTTCTAAGCCCTGGTTTGAAACATGTTCCAGTGTTGAATACGGTGTCGAATTTTAGGCGTATCGGTTTTGTATCAATTTGCTCAATGTACGGCAATATCGTGTTCCTAAACATGTGTAGAGAATGAATGCATTTGTAAAGCGTAGTCACATCAGTGTTTAGAAAAGTGTTCAGGCGTTCCGGTTTTATTCCGTTATACGTACCTTCTGGCCATACCGTTGTCTCTGAATCCCTTGGCAAATGGGTTGTGGTCAATTTTTAGTTGAGTTATCTGAGAAACAAAACAAAAAGCAACGGACGTTAGTTGTAGTACATCAATTGTATTCATTCCGAATTTGCATCAAGGTCAATCTGGTGAGATTGGCTCATACGATCCCATCCCCCATTTCATGAAGAAAATACAAACACGGAGGGAAAGCTGTATGTTGATTGGATAGTCAAACAAGTAAGAGGCTATAATGAAGCTCCTACCTTGATTTTGTTTCAATACTCTCATCGTGCTCGTCCTTTGCGCTTGCTTTTCTCGGTTGCTTATATTTGACAAGTGAAGGGGAGGGCAATGATGCATCATACGATATTAAATTCAAGTAAATAGTACCGCCTATATAAGACGCTCTCGGCAGAAAAACGCAACACGGAGTTGAGAGCCCCGAATATATTCTGACATAGCATGGAACCTAATTGGATCTGAAAGTAATCAGCTCAATGTCCGATTATTGCGCCTGCCGCTTGTACTATGCTATGTCAATCAGACGAAGATACCAATGTCTTCGTCATTCATCAATTCATTAAAACCTTCCGATTCGTTCATCACTGGCGGGAAATTCCCCGGAAATGTACACCGGATAAACCGTACATTCTCTTTGATTCAGCTCACTCTCTTCTCCATGGGAATTAGGAAAATATGCATATCATTATCCGTGAGGGGTATTGCGTATATCCTAATGAGCAGATGGGCGGTTCGTCAATTCTAATTAAGGCTCTTCTTGTGTCCGATCTATGACGTAATCAACACGTGACTGGACATACGTATCAATGAAAAGCTTGGTCACGGTATCGATCGGTTCAGTAATTTTAAATACACGAGAACATATTTGAAATCTGAAGAGTGTTGTCAATATCAAACACTTTAAATATAAGAGTTGGATCAGGATCAATTCGAAATGGGATAAATTACAGTCTAATTAGATTTGATATGATCCCAAGTTCAGGTCGAAATTGAGATTTGTCCCTTGTGGCACCCTATTGTATATATTTTAACTCCTATCATTTGAAAGAGCAATGTTTATGTCTTTGTTCGTCTGTCGATCTGCGGGCACGTTAATAACCGAACTAAATAAAGGGCCTATGCCTGGATTACGGCATGTGAAAATATTTTGACGTTCAGATTTTCCATTTCATTCCCTTTTATTTCGTCTATACTTAAGCATACTAACAGAGAACTCGTTTGACTGCACTCTGTCTGTCTGTGCTCAAACGCGCATTGATGAATTGACTGCGAGGACCATACAATAGAAGACGGACCTATGCATTTAATTCACTCCATTCAATTACCACAACTAGATATGTATTATTCTCGTATGAACAAAACTCAAAATGTATATCTCTTTTTAAAACCTTCTAATAAACATTTATTTCACAGAAATAATTCACACCGCTGCCGAACCTTTCTAAAAATATAATGTTATACTTTGGACCACACTTTGCGGTTATATTTAATTATGTTCTCAGAATAGTGTGGAATGACTGATGGCGATTTAATGTCCAATTAACGGCCTCATTAGTATCGTGTCACACTTTAGTGAAAGGCATTTAACCTATGTGTGAACCCTGAAATCTCTGCACTTTTAGAGACTATGCTACTATATTACAATGCCCCAAGTATAACGTTAATAAGGAGATAACGAAGTAACAATAATATCCTGTCAATACGTCAGCAAAGATGATATTTCCATCGATATCACCTTGTTACACAAATGTTAGCACAATTGTTACCGTCATTAAGCAGTTAGGACCAATGGTGTAGGCCCGTGTGCCATCGTTTATATTAACCACCTACCCAGACCAAGCGTGACGCTAGCGCATGCCCCCCATATGGCGTACACACATACATGTTATTGTTCTCCTCCAGGAAAACTTTCCACGTACCAATGAGCGCGCCTTGTGCTAATTTGCATGACAAAGGGCGCAGTGACGGTAAATTTTCCGAGGGCACGCGGCTGAAAGGAGCTGGTATAATGATCGCATAAGGCGTAGTTGAGAAAGTTGATCCGAAAATTAGATTGTTAAAATGCAAATTTCGGATTGTTCACGAGAAGAAAATTGGCCTACGATCCATCAAATCCAACGCGAACTAAGCCGAGTTGACGACAGTGTTGTGTTTCCAAAGCTACGAAATCCTCCAAGCGTTGGATCTAGTCACAACAAGGAATATCTAGAAATCGAATTCTTAAGTAACACTGAATGAAGCTAATAGCGAAAGGATTAAAATGTTATTAGGGATTTTCAGTTTGTAGGATTTTAGTTGACATATTTGAATCGACCACGTTCCTGCAACCCATGTGGAAACAGGACAATTGAAAGTTTAATACGAGAATAATAGTTAAACAATTTGCAGTTTCAGAGTGACCTATTATAGGCCTACATCAGAAAAGGCGGAAATGGTGAATATATTTGCGGGGATATACTGTTAATTAAGGGACAGATGTCAAAGTTACCCAAACAAGAACAACTATTGTTAGTAATATCACAATTCGATTCTTCTGTTGGAAGGAGTCAATTACCTATTTTGATTGGAGTGACATGAGGTATTCGAAGCCCGTGGATGTCCGGCTAATTGGTTTAAGAAACACTATTAACAACTTTTTAGCGATGTTTAAACAAACTGGCGTAATTGAAACAAAATAGCCCACTCTCCGAGCAGATGCGACCTTTTTTCATAAAGAGAAAGTCACGTCGAACACTGACAATGATTCACATATGACACACAGTGTTTAACTGACATTTCACAGAGTTGAAATACTCCTGGTGTTTCACAATTTAAGAACACTATATATCCAGCCGATACAACTGTATGTGACAGTAGCTACTGTCGCAAACTGTATCTTGTATTATGTGTTCACTCCATGCAGTAGCTAGTGTTGCATGCAGTTGTATCGGGTACTATTTCATATACCAGTGAAATTTGTTACGTAAATTGTGGACCAAGGGTATCTGGTTCATTCATGTAAATAAAAGTGACATACATTACAGTCTCTAATTTGATGTTTGTATTGAATTACAATACTGATTGAATTTGATTATTTTCTGTCACCATTAGCTTCCATTTTCATTTGCGATTGAAAATTTGTTGTGAAGGCAGAGGAACTATTCATAGAATGGAAGAAACTTATCTGCTAACAGGCAAATGCGGAATGGCACATTACACAGCCTATATACACCATGTACACCAAAGGACGTCAACCTGTGTTTGGGAGTATTTTACAAAGTTGATCTGTAAAAGTACAGGCGCAAACGCTTACATGTTCCATCGTTTCTGAATTCATTGAACAGTTTTTTCTACAAAACTATATTTATGGAGACAGGCATGGCTCTGCTTTCGAGAGGAAAAAAGCTTTGAAACTCATGTGCGTTTGTCTGTCTGTCTATATGTTTGTTCGTTTGTTTGTTCGTTTATTTGTTTCGGTATACTTCTAGCTTTTTCAGTTTCTCAATGTTCACTGAAGTTTTATTCTTCCAATCTGCTGCATACATCATCAGTTGCTTCAGTGTATTAGATCTACGGGCAGATGTGCCTTACGAAGTAAACATATCTCTGGCTCATTATTTTGAAAATGGGAAAATAAACCTAAAAATTATATTCGAAAAAAATATATATTTCGAAAATATATAAATATATATTTCAAAACAATATTTTTAAACTCCTTTTCTTCTTCGTTTCTCGAGTAATAGGCCTACCAAAAACTGTTAAGTTACCGGCTGCTCTGCAAATCAATGAAGTACAGAGAACCAAGGAAAAAGTCGCGAGCGTCATTTTTCGGTTACGCTACAAACTGAGAGGTGAGATGTCGCATCCATCCGAATCTGGATTTGTATCTCTCTCTTTCAACTTTTCAGAGACGCATGAGATTATGAAAGATTAAAACTAATGAAATGGCAAATTCGCGGTTACCGCGAATGAGTTTAGCCAAATCCTCTGTTTGAACATTTTTCATTGTGGTCTCAAAAGTCAAGTATTTCCAGTTTTTCAGCTCATTCAGTCCATTTCCCCGTGAGGGAATTCACCTCATTTCTTGTCAGCGGTCCGTCACGGACCCTCATTCTGCCTTTGTAGGCACGTCTCGATTATGCCAAACCCGCCGCCGCATATCGCCACACCAGTGAACCATAATATGAATACACTATAATTATGTGGCTGTACGGGATTATATACCTGAATACATATTGTACGAGCACGGTATCGCTCATCCATAGAATCGAATTCCGTCGCAGAGAAAGGAGGGGGAAGAGACGAGCTTATAAAATATTAACGGGAGAGGTTTTGTTGCTCGGGCAAGGTACCTCACATCCACAGCAGACAGTCGCGGAAGCGAGAGAGAGAGCGTTACAGACTCTGAGCTTCAAGAAAGCATCTCTCCAAGCAGTTAGCTTGCGGCGACATAGCGGTGCATGGTTCTATTCGTTCCGCCAGGGCAGTGTAATTACCATTCCCTTCGCTCGATCTTTATGTTGTTTGTATCCATGATTAGGGTATCGCGGGAGAGTCACGATTTGGGAACATATTATAGGTTGTTAATGGGAGGTAAATTAGTAAGTAATGACGACAAGGATCAGGGTATCATTTTTCGTTTGATGACTGTACCGGTCGTTGGGCACAGCGGTATAATGCGGAGGCAGTTGTGTAGCATGGCCGACGATCGGCGTGTCGTACTAGCTTCACCAACGGTAACCTACTCGGGATAATGGGCCGATGCCCACCTCTGAATAAGAATCCCCCTTATTGGATAACGGTAAACCTATAATCCCGAATTTATTCCATAACCCTAACAAAGAACACAATCAGGTCAATACAATACGAACAACCAATCAGGAAACACCTTACTGGAGGTGCTCTTCGACGACTCGGAATTAGGAGTATAAATGCAATATATGCTACGGACCAGTTAGGTCTGTCTAAGTTATTTTTAGGAAACCACATTTGGTTTGTAGTTTTCCCTACACGACGCCTCCTTTCCGAACATGCCCCTCCTGCAACATCCCTTCTCCGAAACGTTGAAGCAAGTTGGTGCAAGACCCGAATCCTCCACACTGCGAAAACAGGAGGATTTTATGCCCCCTGTGAAATTTTGAATCTGGTGTTACAGGTCCTCATGGGACATTGTAATCTTCAGAATTATAGGAAACGAATATCTCGATGTTGCAGCTGCCACAATGCGGTTTGTGGTAGAGCTATCTAATTTCAACAGTTTGGTCTCGTGCTCGGTGCAGACTGGATGTCTCATAGAGTATGACCTGTGTATGCTTTTTGCTTTAGAGGTGTTATTTGCAATGGGCCTAATTCCTGGCCTGCGCAATGTGGCAGATATGTTTACATGTCTGACTCCACCTTTCCTTGAAAAAAAACAAAAAAAACATCCCTCTTGTTGATATTAAGTAAAAATTACCGTAAACAGGTGAACATGATAACAAAACGCTCTCATGTGCAGGTCACGTTTGCATGATTTCTTATAGCTTTAGCATGAACAAAGCTTCGCCACGAAGCCTTAACCACGCACAGAAAAAAAGTTTTGTGTTGCACTATTCAAATTCGGTGCGAGGTTTGGATTTCATCGAACTAAGTATTAAATATGATCCACTAGAATAACTACAAAGGCGAATCTACATGTGATCTACTAGTCTTTGCACATATATTCAATCAATCTAACGGTCTCCACGTCTGAAAGAATATTCCTGGTATAGAATATTTCTGCTATATAGCCGGTTCGTCAAAACTCACCTTCTCGTTTTGGTAGGCGGTAACCGCGATGAACGTGGTCTCGGGGAAAGCAAATGTCACGAAAGAGTTCCATCTGAGGCTGAATACGTCATTGGCTTGTACGATGTGGAACCGGGGCTGGTACTTGTGCATCGAATTCAAAATTATCTGTTCAATGAAAAAAAGGTTCAGTACGTTAGATCAGACGATGTGGCTAGGTAAACACAAAACACTAATTCGTTACCTGTTATTGTTGTTATTGTTGACGTTGTGATTGTTGTTTTAGGCTGCTAGTTCATTTATATAAAGTTATTACAAACACGGGTGCGACTCTCTGTACTGACTGGGAGTATACATTGCCTCGCGCGCGAATGGCTCTACACGGCAATAAAATACATTCATACGAGTCGATTAGCCTCTAGCCTGACACTAGATGTGTGTGTGCGTGTGTGTGCGTGTGCGTGCGTGTGTGTGTGTATATACACATGCATTACATTGCTCGGACAAAATGTTTAACACCGAAGACGTGTACCAGCAATTGTATTGTTTATGAATTGTGTAAAATAAAAGTTTGCGGATTTTTTCCTTCTTATATATCTTGTATGAGAGGGTATACAGTTGATCTGATAATTATGTACTGCTGCTTTTTGTAATGTGTTGTCTTTGCATGTAGTAAACATACACACCATAAATGCATTGTATTATGTGATCGATGGTCTTTGGTCATCTTAACTAAATTATAGCACCATTTCTGCCATTCCTATACACACTTCCGTAAAAAATATTAGTAATTCGTTACCGGTATCAATCTAAGCGTTTGCATTTGCTTTTATCCAGTTCATCAACTTTACTATGATTCACCATTATCAGGTAATGGCGAATTGTTACATGGATGTATGGTATTGTCGAATCTTGCAGTGCAGTAATGTAGGAATTTCCATATTGTCTATACCTGCGTCATGGTGGTCTATCCAAGAATCATTATTCATTGGATTTACTTGTCTAGAGAACCGCGAATATTTCTAAGCCAACTTGTAAGACCAT
>JAODTT010567495.1:0-12007 GCA_025400115.1 Pentamera pediparva
GACGGTTTTGAGACTTAGCCTACATAAATAGAAAGAGCATATTTCATGATCCCTAAAACTCAAATTTGTTTCAACCTCTTCTATATATTATCTACATCGATAGTTTAGATCCGATGACGGTCACAAGGGAAACCAAAAGAATACCTCTATAGAGCTCACACAGTTATAACAAATGTTTTATTCCTCCATAAGTAAAAAGTGCAAGAAATTTGTTCCCTCGAAAGTCAATGGATACAAATGTTCCTGTTTCTTCAAATTAGGTTCACCATTTTCGTGAGACAGAGTTTTGAAACTTACAGTAAATTGTGCATTGTTACTTTTCCCTCTCCCCCGTGACGTCAGAGAACATTGTGTCCTGATAGATCTGCCTCATTATCACGGCCTCATCGACTGATGTCACAGTTCGGGAGTTGGCTTCTCTCAATATACTAATCAGAAGGAATCCTAATCTGCCTGTCAATGGCCTTCAAAGATATACTTGATATTCTTTATCGGTCGATCAATATTGTTCAATGAAGTTCCCCCCTCCATGACAGACAAGTTTCTATCTCAGCCATATATCCCATCACTAAAAAATAGAACCTAAAGTAACAGCGACCTATGTTTAACCTTACGCTAGCACTCCGCATCTGTTCCTATAGCCTATAGAATACCATCTCGTAGCCTGCCAATTTGGAGCACTGAACGGAATTACGATAATTGTTTGCCCTTTTCATATCATTTGACCGAGATTTTCTGAGCCCAATCGTGTTGACAGGTGCATTGATCCCCTTAATAAACCGAAACAACCGTCTCAGTATGGATGGCAAATCAAGTTCAAGTTCTTTTTTCGTTCCAGTCCCTCCTTTTACGATACCCCTGAGGGTTGTTCCACATGTCATCACGAGTTACCCCTTATATCTCTTGTGTTCACTATGTATATAGGAGATCTATATTTGCTTCAGATATTCGGACCACACGGAAAAACTACTACTTCTGAGAACAAATAAAACTTATCGAAGTAGTAGGCTAACTCTTAGGACACCGAGGACATGTAGGATGTTCTTGAAACAAGAAGACACGGCTGGAGGGACGTGCATAATCATTCCTCGCCATATCTTGTTGGGCCGATGCGCACCTCTGAACAATACTTTCCCTCATTGGACAACGCTAACCGTAATCCCTAACCCTAGCAAAGAACACAACCAAATTTATACAATACGTTTGGTTATCAGGAAATACTTTATTGGAGGTTCGCTTTAACTGAATATATATATATATATATATTGGACACCTAGTAGATGGTTTCATTTTCAATGATGGATTATACCATGTATGATCCCGGATAACTGTCGTGAATGAAATAGAATAATAACCATCATGCAATGAGATTACTCAATTTCATCGTTAGTTAGCCTCATCTCCCATTTGTATCGATTAATAATTTCTTCAAATGGTGAAATAAAGTTACTTTCTGTCTAATTGATCCGGAGCTTTTTGTTTATTTTTCGTATCATTCATGTGGATTTGTGGATTCGGGCGTTACAATAGCCATGTCAGTATGATGGCGTCGATGTGATCTTGAAGTCGAAATCGCGATATTTTCTCGACTATTGATGCATGTAACCCGAAACATGTAATATTCTCCATCTAAGTCAGAAATCTGAAAATTTAAATGCTTGCCAAAAAGTGAAAATTGAACCTCGAAATTCCATTCCTTGCACTCACAATGAAAGAAAGCTACACGAAAAAACAGCGATACTGGTAAATATATTTGTATCGATCTATGTTTCGACCTTGACTTGTGTTTGAATCGAAGCAAAACCAAAACGATAACGGCAATTGAACTTTTGGAGCCTACCAAATATCAGATGGTAGACTCGATAAGGGTAGATGAAATTTGACGGAAACCGTCGAGTCAGGGATTATAAAATAATCACAATATCACCAAAGGACAGTATCAAGTGGACCCGAAAGTTTCCTTTGACGGACAAATAGTGGGCGTCTCGCGCGATCTTCTGGAAAATTCTAATTACGAGATGGTGAATTGGATCGAAATAGCTCATGGGAAATCAACGAACTCTTCATAATTTTGTTTTGCACAAAACATCAGTAACTAATATTAGCAGCAAACAAAACCAACGTTTATTATCTTACTCAGGATTTAGCCACTGTAAAAGTTTCCACTCAGTGAAAGTAATGCCAACCCAAAATAGGATTTATACCGTAACTGGTTCTGTTTGTAACATTACTCTAGTCGGTACATTTGGGAACGAGTCACAGTACAAGCGCATACTTTTAATATGGAATATAAATAGCAGCTCCATCATATTGCAGAGGCCTCAGGCCTTAAGGCCCCTATCTACCTATATAAGAAGGCAGGTTTGCTATTTCACTCCCATCGACCATTTATCGCTATTTATTATTGATGATAGTCACCGAAGGCGTCAAGTCAGAACCAGTTCCTCCTCTAGTTGATTCAGATCAGGCTGGCCCGGGCGTACGGATGCTTGCTAATGAGTATATCTACAGATCCAGGGGCATTTGTAGCATCCACGGCTGAGCGATGTTAACGTGTTGAGTCGTTGGACATATTACTGCATGCATGATAATTGGGTGGTGCAGTTATATGGGCTTATCAAGTTCGGTTAGTTACGAGTAAAATAGTTAAGGATCAGCAAATACAATGTTGTTACACGCCGTGGTTCGGCTGATACATTCTCAAGAAGTGAGGTGACTTGACTTTTGGGCAGATTGTTTTGTGATTCATTCCAAGGAATAATACGACCTATTATACGATTCGATTCACCCGCAAAATTAAATGCATCGCTACGGCCTCGGCAAGTGCATAACATGCCACTTACATTATTATCTCATCTCAACAAAATCGCTTTCAATTGGCATCTGTCCCAGAAGGAAACATGACCTAAACCCCGTGAGTTGTATAACATTGAAAACTCGTAAACATCTGAAAACGCGATGAGAAGAAACTACATATCAGTTGTTACAACTAGGTAAATCATTATTCGTAATATACTGTGACGATTAGTGTAAAGTAGAGCTAAAGATGTTACCAGTCTTTGAGACGTCAGGCGGGGATGATTTCGTACACCTCAGGCTTGGTGAATACTGCCATCCCCGAAACTGCCAGTCGCATGAAAATTAGGCAGAATAATATGACGAAGCTCCAGCAAGAACAGAGAGAATATCACTACTACTTTTTGATATTATTCTCATCCGAGAAGTAGTCAGGATACCATGAGAACGTTTTGAGAAGGGTGAAGGTCAGAGACATATACAGCACACTATTAAATTTGAAGCACGCGAGCTGAAAAATTTACGCAAAATAGTTCCTTAAAAATCCTTGCCACCTCGTGGAACATGTCAAAAGTTTCGGGGTCAGCAGTGTGTGGGAGAGTGTGTAGCTAACATGAATGTTGTGGTTTCGATAATAGTGGCTATATAGATTTCGATGATTCTCTCTTCAAAATCTTACGATATTGGAATTATTGTTGACAGAATTTTTATTATTGGCCTCCCTTGCTACTAGTTTGCACTTTCAAGCGTTTAATTCGGTTAATTACAGCCATAATTAGTCATCATACTATTCCCTATTACCACTGGTATTTGCGGCGGTGGCTCGATGAGTCACAAGACAGCAATTTGGAGACACGTGGCTATAATTCCATTTCAAATCTACGTATATCAATGAATCATCCATGAAACTGGGTCCTATTTTGTCGGGGATGTTTGGGGTTAAAAATTACCCATACTTTCATTTGGGTTCCCACTACGAGCCCACTGCCAGAAGGTCAAAATGTTCGGCTCGTGGTTACCCCCTGGAGCGGTGATCTACGATACCTTATTAGTGTCAGGGAAACACATTTCTAATGATGTATATTCAAATTTTGATGACACCTGACTGCTTGGGGCGCTGATGTAAAGGTAGGTGATGACGAATCTTGTTCGAGATTATCCTAGCGAAGACTTTGCTAGGCACTGAAAGAAAGGTATCACTGTAACACTCTCTAATCATTACAGTCCCGAGCATCACCCTTTTCTTCTCAGATAGGGGAAAATTTCTGCAAAGTTCCAAGCAAGCAAGCAAATGCGCAAGCAGGCCTCATACCCCTTTAAAAAGAGACTGCGAGACGTTTTGCGCGAGAAGTCTTCTCTTTTGAGTGCGAATAAATTTATATGTTTGGCCTACCTAATAAAAATAATAATAATTGTGTTACTCATGGCTATATCAGGAACTCAAACCATAATTATGCAGATGTGAAGAGAAAGAATGATTCCTGAACTTTATGTGAGTTTTCTGGGTGGGTGGCAGGTTTGCGAACACCTATCATACGTCATCCCTCAACTATCCACCTGAAATTCAAAACGACGTCGCCCTTTGCCGTATAGGCGACTCTGAGCGCTGGATAGTTGACCACGCGCAGTGGTCGAACTGGATCGCTATCACAAGCATCGGTGAAACGCCAATCATAACTCGAAAATTGTGATTGTGACAACAGGTGTGTGTGGAGTTGAATATTTCAGAGTCTACGAAACGTCAGGCGGAGATGCTCCCTCACTCTCTGGTAAATACTGTCCATCTCCCGGAACTACCAGTCGCATGAGGAATGGACAGGATGAATTCACGAAGCATCAGCAGGACAGAGTGTAGTGTGATGTGTTACCACGGAGCGAGACGAACTTTATCATCCCGAGAAGAAGTCAGGATACACTGAGGGCGTTTGAGAAGGGTGGAGAACAGAGACGTTTATGACAGTATGACACGCAATTGAAATTAAACAGCTCCAATAATTTGGAACTTTCGAATAAATATCCAGCTGAAAACATTGAGCGTATACAACGATCGATCGAACTCACTCACATCAAGCTGATTTGCAAGCAGGTGAAGACAAATCCATTTCAAGATAGCAGAGACTTCGTCAGACAATAAAAGTAGTGTGATTGCAATGTAGTTGATAGGAAAATAAACTGCTCCAAAATTCATTTTGAATGTTACACCTTCGCTTCCGCTATGATTTAAATAGGCAAGCTATCCCCTGGAACTTCTTTCGTTTGTCACCGATCGGTGAGCTTTAGCCTTCTATTCATTCGGCGAAAGTATGGTTATTAGTATTACCCTTGATACTGTCAAAACATTCGGACTTGCTGGAGTTTCTCCTTTCTTGGAACCATGATTTCCTCGCCAGACGCTCTATCTCTGGCCGGATAGACGGTGCCCTCTCTGAGACTCACCATATTAATGCTGGTGTCCCTCAACGCTGTGTTTTCCCCAACACTCATTCTCATCTGTATCAATGACCATCTTAGCTCTACCCTCTTTCATTCTCCTTGCATTTGGAGACCATCAAAACGGTATGGTTTTGATGGAGACGTATCCTAAGTGCCAGCCAGTTGAACAAAGATTTGAATTCTATCTTAGACTGGGACATTGCTAATCTGATTTTTTGAACCAAGCAAGGATTTTTTACCGACGTGAAACTGATGCGACCATTCTCTTTATTGCTGCTATTGGTGTGGTGTGGGGATCACTAATAATTGATATGGAACTATTATCTATTGCCTCGAACGCTTCCAGAAAGTAGGTGTTTATCAGCACCATACAAAATATTGAGCTCAAATTCGCTCTCTGATGGAGAACGGTAACCAAATTTGGGATGGTGTTTCTCCTTCATCCCTTAGTGATCTTGATAGTATTCAGCGAATGGTCATTCGTCTTATTGGCGATGGCCACCTTATTGCCTCCCCTCCAATCTCGTTTCATCGTAGGTCGGTATCCTCCACGTGCCTTCTTTATCGTGACTTTCACAGTCATTGCTCCTCTGAACGTCGGTATGTTGTTCCTCCTTCGAATGAAGTGACTCGCCATACTCGCCTCTTCATCCCCTTTCCAGTTGCGTCTCTCATGTTATGCGGATTTGTGGCTTGGGGCATGGGCGCGAACACATGTATACCAAGTCATCTCTCACCGCCTACCGGAAATCTAATGTGACGCCCTTAGCGCCGAGCGACCCTGGACACCGGATTGCTGGTGACCGCGGTGATTGGAGACGGAAATACAGGAATAAAGCGTAAGAAGAAAAGGAATGAAAGTTCCAATGATGATGACACCATCAATATAAGGATCAATTACCTTCTGAATATGGTGATATATTACTACAGACGATTTGATAGCATTAGGATGCTGCATGACAGTAGTAGTAGTAGTAGTAGTAGTAGTAGTAGTAGTAGTAGTAGTAGTAGTAGTAGTAGTAGTAGTAGTAGTAGTAGTGGTAGTCGGTCTCTAATTGACAAATAGTCGATCCCTGAGCACCCAGGTCGGTCCATACAAAGCGCATAGTCAAGGCGAATGATGAAGACACTGGCGAAGTATGAGCGGGAACAACATTCGGGTGATCGCAGCGCCGCGACGCCAAGAGGGTACTACCACCACGATCTCCAACACCCGTTTCGCGCCAGGGCGCCATGGGGGGAGGGGGGGTCGTTGTCTCCCAGCGCCGAAAAAACGTGTAGAACGGTCTTATTTGGTCAGCCGGGACAAAGGAATTTCACTTATTTTACATAGGATCCACATCCCTGAAAACAATCATACTGACAGGTAGAAGGAGAAGAAGAGAGAGCTGCAATGGCGCTCTCGCTTTCCCAGAAATAACTCCGGACTCAAAAGGTCACCTTGTGGATTTTTAATCTATTCGCAAACATCATAATAACAGGATCAAATGCTTCAGGAAACAAAACAAACTGTACATCTCCCCGACTGTGAGATTATTATAGGAAGGAATTATCGCGCACTCTTCTGCTCGACGACCTCTTAATCTGGACTCGGAACGACACCACCCTGCTGTCATTTATTCACGCCAGTCATGTCTAACCTTCGACTAATCGAATTCTGTATTTACATCACGATTCCTGTCTGAAATCTAGAGAAAAATAATTAGACTTTGCTGCTCGTCGAGTTATTTGGGTCCGACATAGGGGCGTTAGTTATCCCATGCCACAATGGCTAGAATGGCATTGGTAAAGGTCGAATTCGATTTGATAAGAACTGACCAAAATGAACGTATTCTGAACCAGGACGGGGAATTAGTTTTTTTCATCAAAACGTTGTCACTAGTGTCTCTAATGCGAACCGCGGAGTGCTGTTCATGTGAGGTTTATACAACGTCATGAATGAATTCCCGCTACGATTCGTAGGATGTTTCAGACATTCAGCTTTGACGACTTGGCCGAATGTCATTAGTGTATTTTGGGCGCAATGTTCATTGGGTGAGTTGCAGATCAGCAATATTTTGTCACTAAGATGTAGCCTACTCTTTCCAAATAACGATGACATTGTTGACATTCGCCATTTTCGTCCATCCGCAATTATTAAAACCCAACCACAATTAATTTAGAAACGAACAGAGACAGGTCTATAGTCATGTTAACGATGTTGAGTGGCATCGAGGTTTTCACAACTGTCATTTCTTATGGGATTGTTCCACATTTCGACCGTTCAATTTCAAAACGTCGACAAAAGAGGGTCACTGAAAAATGTAATCTGGACGCCCTCCTGCCCCTGTAACTCATGGCTGGTGCTGCTTTGTGGATACATTAGACAATTAGGGGTGGGTCATGTTCAGGCCCGGTCACTTGCCCGAAGGCGGGCGTGCATTTCAAAACAGTGGATGGATGCCACTAGGTGCCTTCTAGGTGGTGGTCGTAACATGGTGCTTGATGCATTTCGAAGAGGGTGTTCCCACCACGTCCATACGCTCCCTGACACGGTTTCCATGTCAGTGTGTATATAGCTCAATATATTTTCTGTAAACTTATACCGGAATCCGAGCCGAGCCCGAGTCTCAACCTATCAAGTCAAGCCGATCAACATATTGTACTGAGTCAAGAGATCACCTTCACTCGTGTCAAGTTATATTCGTATTGAATCAATAAATGTACGTTATTGGATCATCGTCATGAGTCGATCACCGCAATAACAGGTCCGACCGTCTATAATGATAAGAAAATTTCATTTATAGTGTTACCTTGCATTACTAGCTCATCTACTTTTCTGTTGGATGCCTGACACATCAGAATGTATGAGCCCATCGGACGGGTTATCAAGGCCATTTTCCACGTCACTGTGCTTGGGAAATGGAACCAAGGCAGGGGTGGTAGAGAAATAGATGGGCTGACAGCATCAACAACAGTAGATGGCACGATCAGGGGCGTAAATTGAACCTTCGTTGTCAATTCTGCTGCTATTTTTCTCGATCCAGAGGTGTAGTCTCCTTGATTGTTTATGTCAGGCGTCCATCACTCAGCATTGTATTCAACTGTTCCTCCATATGAGCTACTGTTCATTGGAACCAGATATGCCTGAGGTGCTGGTCACGGGCCTTTCGACGTCTCACTTCATTTTCGAACTCCCCCTCAGTCCTATCTTCGCCAACCTTCCGGTATATCATGGGTGCCATCACAAGCGTATCAATCCCGACGTGGTTCATTGTTGTCAGACTGCATAGACTTTTCCTAATTTCGAAATTATGCGAGTTTTCCTTCGATCTCTGAGTGCGTGTCCATCATATGAGAACAAATCTAGATGACGTTGACACGTCTCTGTCTGGTTCTCTTTGAGTTTCTCTTCTCTTTTCATGTAGCTGTATACATTTGCGTCTGTTGTGAGGATTCCATGCTATGCTCAAAATGCCAGTCTGTCGGGTTTGTCAAGGAAACTGTCTGTCGTATTTCAGTGTTCCCTAACGCAGTCCTGAAATTTTCTACGGCGTGGTCACCATGTGCTAATATGTCCAGGAACGAGTCGGCTCCATTGACTAGGTTACGAAAGGCTTGGGCCAGCTGTTGGACCGATTCTACTTTATTCCTGGTCTGCATTGCTGTTCAGCCCTGAAGAGTAGAGTATGTTCATGTGTAAATCGTCGTCCATTTCCGTCAAAACTTCCATTGTCCTAACCTTCAGACCACTGGTTGGTATCGGATACACTTTGCGTAATAGGAGTGATAGTCCAACCATGATGTAAAACAATTGCATGGATTTCTCTCAAAGCATCAGTTGCTCTTGAATGTCTTAATTCCTTTGTAGCCACATGTTTGAGGTTGCATAGGCAGACAGGATCATCCTTGAGAACATTCATGACCTGTGACCAGACTGTTTCAAACTTGTCAACAGGACTTTATAATATTATTCAACAAAACCACAATAAAGACATTTTTGGCTTTACAAGCCCCCAGGTGGTATGAAACGGTCCTTTCCGAGTATTTTAAGCTGCAGGTCTGGAGTTCAGCTTCGAAATATAGATTTCATGTATGCAATTTCTCGATTGTTGAGAAAATATTCAATCCATGGAAATAGTAATACTTGTCAATTGAGTTGAGATGGTACAATAATCATAATGAATTGCGCATCCTCTTTCATTAATTCTGTCCGCCATAATCCCGTATTCACCTTCTGTATCTCTATTACCTTTGTCCATCACCCCATCCATAGTCCATACATGTTCATTACTCGAGTAACCTATATCCCCGATGTATCATACCATATCGGGCGCGTTTCTACGTCCTAACGAATACTATAATAATGGAAAGGGGAACACCCCGATATATACCGGTATACTATGTTTGTTTGTGCTCCAGGCGTTCCGTACAAAGTCTAGAACTTCAGCGCAGGACACGGAATAGCATTATAATAAGAGGAACACGAAGATTGAATTGTCTTCTTTTGTTCACCATTCACGTGTTCATATGATGATCATAAACGTGACAATGTCAGACCATCAATTGTCTGCTTCCTAGTCGATCCGTACCAGGGACAGCGCCAATTTCCTCTACAGGGTATCCACATGATCTACGTTCACACGACGGGGTCCAGTATATAGTCTGGCGCTCCGAATTCGATCTCACCTTATCCCTCACTTTGGCCGCGGATATACTGATGACAGGCTTTTGTTTAGTTGCCATGAGGATGCGACCATGATAATTAATTTCTTCGAAGAAATGAACAAATGTACGACGGCCACTGAACTTTTCGAGAGGGGCGGAGGCACGTTTTCCCCTCATTCCCCCTCTGGAACGCCACTGGCTATGTCCGGTGTAACCGTGCACCCCAGCAATGCGGTATACCTCACCCGACCCTGGTACACTGTAATACCAGGCTGCCAAATCGAGTACGACATTCAACATATCATTCCGTAATCTAGCTATTATTCCTGAGAAGAGTTGCAGTCTCAGTAACTCATTAATATCATATAAATTCAAATTAAACTGATCCTCAGCCAGGCTCATCCATAAATGCATGTACTTAGGCGGCAGATCAAGGAATAGTGGACCTATGACTTGTTGATTCAATCTTAGAGTTATTATCACATGCCATCTTCATATGTCATTTGAAGAGAAGAACTAATGCGCATGACGATATGCTTTGTACCCTAAATAAAATTAGCATCCCCAATAACTAATTATGAGTGATAGAGATGGATAGTAGAATTCGATAAACTCATACTGCAGAAAATGCTGGAGGGTGCCATGCCGTGAAGTACTGGTAATTAGGGTCTTGTGTCGTGTGTTTTCTCTACGCCTACGCCCATATGACGCACTAGTTTGTCGAGTTGATTCAATGCAACTAAGAGAAAATGAGGGAATAGAAAGTTTTCGAAACAATGCTATCGCGCAATAGGCCAATATCTTGTGCATTGAGGGGGAACCAAGCCCATGCAAAAGGAACTTTCGGAATCCCTTCAGCAATTACGAATATGAATCGAATGAAAACCTACAAAATGGTTTAAAAGATACGAAAGAAGAAAAAACCCGTCTTCCGTATATCACGGCATTAGGATTCAGGGCCTACAGTGTGAAGTCAATTGGCAGTTTTCACATCGTTCCATCGAAATCATCTCTTCATGACAGCATGCTAGGACCTGCAAATTTCGGGTATGAATCTTCGGAAAAAACTTGGTCCATGACCCGTGGTCTTTTATCAACAGAGCATATCATTCGCTGTTACATCACCTTGCTATAAAACTATGAAACCCTCTATGGCTGTGACATTTGAGGAGCCGGAATAGCAAGGTCGGTTGGTTCTCCAGACTGAAGATTGAAAGATTCAACAGTCCGAATATATTTAAAGATGGTGTTTCGTCTCACAATATCGATCAATCACGTGACCAAATCTGAGTCGCCATTCTGTCCACGTGATCTCCATCCCAACAATCGACATCGTTCAGTGTCGAACACAGTATACCGCCACTATGATAAGTCAATGTACAATTCGTTCCAGTATACCTTCCATCAGTTAATCTTGAATAAATATAGCAATAATAGTATTTGAGAATTTATATACCGTACTTGCACTGAGTTGTAGTTCACGAATGCACAAACGAAGGTATGGGACCAGAAAACAGTCTATTAGAATATTTTCGAACTTGAAATTAGTTTTTGAAATGAGTAATAATGCACATTGGAATGACTTCTTCGCTGTAATGTCATGAAAACGGCAGCGTCGATTATCCTACGGGAGGTTTTGAGACGATTCATCATCTTTAAGGCTTTTCCCCAGTATTATTGAAGATGATATGTGTCCTCCATTATATCACGCCTCCCATGTATCATTTAAGGTGTCTTGGAAAAATAGTGAGCGGCATAAGTTGGCATTAACGGGCTAATGCCAGGATATATATAAGGAGATATAACATATATGGAGTCGTCTGGTATTGTAGCTTGAACGTTTAATATTTTTCCGGAAGTTAGGCATAACTTCCTAAATACCTCGTACTGTGCAAATTGCATTTTTACATTTGATATAGCCTATCCTCACATAGCGGCGATGTTGTAGTATGGAAAACCGACATTAATGCTTTTGTGCCAAATCCGATTTTACACACGTCAACCGTTAAGGAAGCCAGTTATATGAAATGTGAAGGAACCAATAATAATGGATACAGCCTATACAATACGACATCGGGAGTATACAGGCTACAATGTGGGGTATATACCAAGTAGCTAGTCCAGCTCATGT
>JAODTT010568606.1:0-12002 GCA_025400115.1 Pentamera pediparva
ACAAACGTACTATGACACTCCTATCACAAGCTATCTCAAGTTGTGAACCTTTGTGAAAGGTCAGGACAGTCTAAAACATTGACATGAAGATGACTTTGACAATTACATCTTGGCAATGAAACATTTTAGAGCGGTGCCATAATAGGAAGCTTTGTTCGTCTGGAGGATTGCTTCTAGTAGTGATCATAATTTGATAACCAATTACTATATAAAATCCCTGGATAATCTGAGTTGATTCTAATTTTGCCGTCATTAACTTGACCTGGCACAGATGAAAATCTGTATACCTGTATTGAACACTACGAGTAACCATCTTGCCAGCCAGAGTGCCAGACAAAAATTACTACTCACTCAAGATAGATTAGATGTACAAATATCACGCTGGATTTTTATTACCCACTTGGGAGCCTAGGGAACCATTAACTCGAAAAATAATATGAACAAAGGCCAAATTGTGTTAAGGCATTGACCTTGATCTGACAGCCCATTCCTCATTGCTAGGGAGGTGTGAGATTGGCCGTGGAAAATAAGGCTACAAATTGTGGATCTTCAGGGTTATACATAGTTTCAGGCCAGGTAACTACAAGATAAACATTGGTCTCTGAGCTCTAAAACGTCGGTATCCGAGCACCTTAGTTGTTTTCAAGAGCGAGCACTCGAGGCAGACTGTGATGCTGGCCGAGCGGCGGTACATGTTGTCGACAAACCTACACCGTAGCGCATCTGCGCTGTCCAGAGAAAAGTTGCATGCTTCAACCTCCCTCTCCGCGTGGCGCACTCGAGCCTGGGTGCGCACGAAAGATTGACCAGGGAAAACGCAATTTCAGAATGGAAAAGTTGTATCTACCAAGAGGAAATCTGCCATAGAGAATGAGTGTATTTACGCCCATGTGTTCCTTTGTGGAGTGTGTGTGGATTATTTATGCGATGTCATGTAATGTCACGCATATATTATTGTGTGTGCCAACTACTTGACCTAACGAAAATAACATTACTGTATTCTTTCCATTTCTCATGTCTGAATATAAGATTGGATCCAGTACAATATTGTCATTTCTATATGAACTTGAACTGCCAAAAAGATAACAATACAGTCATATTCATAGACTGAGAGGATATGCCCGAGTCCCGACTGCATGTGACTTCGCAAATGTATGAATGTAAGTTGCGGCACTCTATGCAGTTAACCTAACGCTTCGTGGTCGTGGGCCTAAAGGAATATTATAGCTGCTTGATAATCGCAAGGAATCACTACCCAGACTTGCGTTCTTGTTGTTATCGGACAGCAGTGTCCATGTTTCGCAACCATATTGCAAAATAGAGAGGTGAAGCGTTTTATAGAGCCGGAGCATGGTGTTGCAGGTAATGCTGCCTTTCCGAATTCGAACAATACACTCGCAAAGAAACATTACGGATCCTTGCAAGGAGGTGAATAAGTAGATGGTCTTTGCTGTGTTCGATTTTGACATCAATGGATAGTATTGAGTGAGTGAGCAGAGCCTTTTTTTTCAGGCGACTCAGTTAAGTTCATTTGGGTCGAATTCTGTTACCGCCTATTATACAAATGCTACACTTTTACAACAATTCCAACGGAGTACCAACAATGTGTGCTGCCAAAATTGATGCTATAATTTACACAAAATGATATATGGTCGTACCAGAAGTGAGTGTAACTTTTTTAGTTTCGCCCTCCGGAAATTGTACCAAATACAAGGTACACACGAAATAACGAAATGGAAAATACAGAAAATGAACGGAAAAGTACGGGGTTTAGGGGAGGGACGATAGATAGGTAGAGAAGATACCTGGAAACTCGTAGTCCTTGTGCAAGGCATAGACATTCATAGTTAGTTGCTTGGTATAGGCAGATAGATGTATGGGAATTTCTGAACGTTGATGATTGAATTTTCGTTTGAAGGAATTTAAATGTTCTTAAGCTGATTCGTGATCACGTTCAAGTGGGTTTTGGGTTTTTATATCATTATTATTCATGAGTTGGCAGGTCGCAAGGCCTGAAAGGGATTTCTTCAAATGTGAATACCACTGTGTCCGTAAAGATTAGTAGGATGTTGAATTATTATGTAGGGTGCCGTTTCTATAATTCATGTTTGGCGGGGATGGGCACAAGTCAGCTGATTTTCCTTGTAGAGTAAAGAACACCCATGTCGCTCCGCTCCCATTTACTATTTGCATCGAGCGTACAGTTGCTTTATCTGTAAAAGCCAAATTTTAAGATATCCCTTTAGAGACGGATTCCTATTCATGTGCTGTCTCGAGTTTATAGTAATTGTCGATCACATGTGACGTCTGCTATTATCATTATTCTCTCCTACTGTCGTTGAATACTACCTTTATATACATTCTATATTGTCAGTTTATGACATAAATATGTTATTATCTTCCGCAATTGGCATATCACTCGATTTATTGCTTTGGTGCTCCATAACTATTACGTTATTAAATTGTGTATTGCGAACTATGGTGAGACCACAAGGATAGTGCTGCGAGTATAGCTAGAGGGAGAGCAGCATAATGAACTCATCTTTGCTCTCTTCGGACGGATTTTCGCGACAGAATTGTTTGCAAAAAAACAATATTAGCGTAAATGAAATCTGCAATACAATTGTTGGCAGACTGCAATTGAAGCTACATAGGTTTTTTTTAAATATGTGTTTTTTCACATTTGTACAGCCATGACTGGAATAGCGGCGTTGATGATCTTTCTGATTGTGTACACACAATGATCTGCACTGCACACTGCTATGTTACTCCAGCACAAAACAAAGGCCTCTCAGTGATCACATCTCTCCGTCCATTCGTGTGTTCATCAATTCCATTCATATCATATTGCTAGACAATATACACGCCAGTATGTGAAAACTCCGTACAAGAGTGAGAAGGTGCATAGGTCCCTCATCGGACTGTCCTAATATGATAGATGCATTATATGAAAAATTACATCACACTCATCACACTATAATCACAACACCTATAACACTACACTTATGAAAGTTAGTTAGTTATTTAGTTAGTTAGTAAGTGCGTAGAATAACATCATGTGGCGGTAATGTTGTTCATTATGATGACATCAGAGGTAATTTGAAGGCCAATGAAAGTGTGAAACATGACTTATCAAGAAAATATATCCCTTAAACTGACTTTCAGTCGATTCACGGTGAGGAATAAGGCAGATCTACAATAACGCAATGTCTTCGTGACGTCTCAGGGGAAAGAAAAAGACCGGCTTAATACAGAGTCAATGCAAAATTTACTTGTTGCAAATCTCCTTTGCATGGGAATGATGAGCCTGATTTGAATGAAAATTTTCATAATTTGTAGGAATATATAGATGCAAGCATCCATCGACTTCGGAAATAGAAATTAACTTGCACTTTCTACTTATGGATGAGTAAAATATCAGCAATTACTGTGTAGGCTAATTCGATAGCGGCACCCATCTGGCTCACATGTTTCAGAATCGACAATTATCATTTTTCGCCCTGTATCTCCACAAATGAGTACTTTTGAAATACTTTTTTAAATTATTACAAATCTGTGCGACGTGTCTAACTGAGCTAATTTTTAAATTAAAAACTTTGACCTCTGATATCCTCGCGCACAACGGTCACATGGGGTCAACCTATGAATATTTTTGATCAATCAGTACATTGAGATCCAAAAATAGCCATAAAACTCTGATTGCCGCCCCCCCCAAAAAATGCAATCAAATAAAGGTAAAAGGCCACACAGATGCGGGTCGAACAGACATCACAATGGCGGAACCCCAGACCTGTCTGAAGTTTTGTTCCCGAGTTATTGCCCAAAAACTAGCCTCTGACCCGTTTTTTTGCCCCTGAGTTACCTTCGGTGACCTTGAATCGCATCAACGTTATGTTTCGAAATGACCCTCCACCCAACCCACAACTACACCCAAGAGATCAACCACGTGTGACCCTGCCTCCGGGAATTATTGCTGATTTTTTCATATTTCATTTTTTGGCTTTGCTGATTGACCTTTGGTGACCTTTGGTGACCAGTGTACATATCCAATGTTATTGCTAGAAGAGTATCAAAAACCACCCTTGACTCTTGAAGCTCCATAACCGAGTGTCCAAATGACGCGGGAGTTGGATCCCCTCATAGAGCACGCAGAGCTCTATCACTTGTCCAAAAATGGACGATTCTTCTCTTTCTTGCCCCGTATCTAAAAACTGAGTACATTGCATATGATTTGACCCTTGACCTTTTGACCTCATGGTCAGGTGTAGATTGAGCTAATTTTCGAAATAAAAACTTTGACCTGTGATATCTTTGCGCACAGAGGTCACACAGGGCCAACCTATCCAAATTGAGGTCAACGGTCACACAGATGCGGGTCGACCAGACGATCACAATGGCGGAACCCCCAGCTTCGACTGACGTTTCGTTCTTGAGTTATTGCCCAGAAACTAGCCTCCGATCAGCTTTCGCCCCCCAGTGACCTTCGGTGACCTTGGATCGCATCGACGTTGAGGAATTGACGTCCGAAATGACCCTCCACCCAACTCACAAATAATCCCAAAAGATCAACCACGTGTGACGCTGCCTCCAGGAGTTATTGCTGTTTTTCATATTTCAGTTTTTCGCTTCTAATCGACATTTGGTGACCTTGACAGGCAAACACAAATATAGCGGATCGACGGGTCAAATATGATGTTGATGACATTTTGCGGTTTGGAAGATCGCTGGATCACAAGGATTCGACTGCACACACACATACGGAGGTGACTCCATATATTCCTTCAAATCAAGGGATCGCTTGTTTGTCTGTTTGTTCAGGAGTTTGGTAGGTCGCGAACTGAACTTAGCTAAACCCGTCGTGTTATGCTTCCACCCGAAGTTGCTTCAGCTGGCTAAGGATGACCTAAGTCAGAAATTAGTGAGACTCCAAGTTCCGTGAGTGGAAGAGCACCGGCAAATCCCGCCTCTTCCCCTTGAATAGTGCCCTGAAGTAACGAGTGAGGGGTGCGTACGCCTGCTCCCGGGACCGCAATTTAACGAAGGATGTGAGAACCGCTTTCAACGTGCATAGCCACTCTCTAGATACAAGCAAGGAGCCGGGTGAAAATCAGTGTCAGTCAGTAAGTGTCGACACCGAGGTTTGAACCAGGGACCTCACTCATGTATTGCAGACGTGCAGACGGTAGGTCGCGAGAGAAAGTTTGCCCTTAGTGGTGCCGGGACGGTCTTCGTCACGTTACCGAGAACCAGGGGATGATACCGTCAGTGATTCCCTACAGGCCGAGCCCCCCTCCCCCCCTCTGACATAAGACTATCAACCCTAGTCCCAAGAATGATGAGTGGGCAATGAACATAATGCCTATGAAGCCCAGAAGAGAGTACTGAAACTTTCCAAACAATTTGTTTGCATGTAGTTCATGGATCATAGTCCCTCCAGTCGGCATAAGCATGAAGCTACCAAGACGTTCGCCATTGCACCGATGTTATACCAATGTGTACAACACAATTGCCGAAAAACTCCCACCCAAACAATTTTATGATCCACTTGTTGAAAGTTTTTTGGGGAAGGAGGTCCAATAGGGGGCCAAATCACGCTACACACTAGACAGTATACCTCCAAAATAGTGGAGGGTCGCCACCCCCCCCCCCCCTCAGTGGATGCGCCCTAGAAGTATCACCACCACAGTTTCTGTGTTGGAGGGAAAAGACGGGAAAAAATTAGTTTGTTGAGGGGGCACAACCACAGGAGACTATCTAAGTGGAGCGCCACCAGCGGTTGGCGCGTAGCGTGCGCGAAAATTGTGGATTGGCACACCCCCCAGATGGCCGAGAACGACCCTCCCGACTGTTGTGAGCTGCATGAACCCAGCCTTGACATAGAGCTTAGACAGAGAGCTTAATGTTGAGAGAACAAGAGAAATTAACATTTTTTTTAGAAGGGCCAAGAGTCAACCGAGAGAGGTTGTGATCAAAGGAAATCCGGTAGAACGAGTCTCATCCCACAAATATCTTGGTGATGTTATATATGATCAAAACTGGCGTGGCATCAGCATATCGATTATTTGGTGTAGAGATTGTACTGCCTCCGTAGGATGAGTAATTTTGACATCGACCGTCGTATCCTCACTATCTTTTATAACTCAGGCATTTGTAACGTGTTGAGATATTGTATGACATGTTGGGGTGCAATGTGACTGCTAATGATAACAAACACATTGACTATGTTATCAGACAGGCTAATCGTATTCTGGGTGGGGACCAGCCCACAATGGAGCTGTTTTTGTACCATCATGTTAATGAGTTTAAGCTCGACGCCATCCCTGCCGCCGTTCCCTAATCTCAGCAGTGCAATAATTCCTCGGGGTGGGCGGACGAGGCTTCTGAATGCAATAACGAATCGTCACAAATCTTCCTTCATCCCTCAGTGCATTAAGCCCTTCAATTGTCGTTTCAATATAAAGAAGCCTGCTTCATCTTCCCGCTCTTGTCATCTATATGGGTGTAACATTTGTTTAACCATCACTCCTTTAGACTCTCATACTGTGAACTCATATGTATGCCATTCTTAGGTCTTTTCACCCGTTACCATTTTTTATCTGTCTTATGTGCATATGCGAACTTGTAATTTACCTTTTGGGATGAAATATAGTTTCACTTACTTCCTCACTCACTTACTCACTTATTACCACACGGAAAACTCCCATCCTAATAACGTCCTCCCGGAGGACTCTCACTCGGTCAATTCCCACTCGGACAATCTTCACCCTGGACAATTTCCACTCAAACAACTTGTAACTCGGACAACTCCCTCTCTGGACAATTCCTACTCGAACAATCCCATCGGACAACTCCATCCCGGACTACTCCCACTCCGGATAATTGCCACCCGAACATCTGTCTGTTGCTAACAGAGAGGTACATAACAGGAGTGGCCATGCGCTTGGTGCCCAAGAATGTCAAGACACCTAATTATGTGTCTGCCTTTTATTGTCTTCTGTGCTCTTCTTGGTTCTTCAACACGACACATGAAGGAGGATACAAACACATTATACCCTTTAATAAATACAAAAGCTTTATTCTCACAAAACCTCCTCCATATAAAATGGGTTTATCTGTAGACAGACAGTAATATGTAAATGTCATGAGAACATCTAAGATCGATGGGGCATCGTAGGACGGAGAAAGCTCAACAAAATAATGATAGGGGCATATGTGAAGAACAACTGAACTTTTCCAGAAAAAGTGCGAGTTCAAATCGTATACAGTAAGAAGAACCTGTCCTCGTTTGGCCAACCCTAAATTAGTTTTATTGTGGCGGTATGCACCATTACTCGACACACAATTAACATGCAGCAGCAGCGTGTTAAGACTTAGACCCAATGCAACAGAGAGAGACCATCCACTACCATTTACTCAAATCACTGAGAAAACATACATGATGGTAGACGTTGTAACTGATAATCGATTGTTAGGCCTGTACACATACTCACATGGCCAGTAATTGACACAACCCAACGTTCGTGGTTCTAGTGAGTTGCTTTACATAAGAAATGTCACTGAATCGCTCCAAAATGAGGGCACATGCATTCAGGGAAATTACATTTATTTTCGCATGACAGGTCTCCGTTTCCTGACTGATTATACCTTGCTCCCTGATCCATCCGTCCATACGCCTATTACTTTAAACTCGGTCGCAATATTGTGCACGCTTTGCCGGAAAGCACCATGAGCTCTACGTGAAAGTGTCAAACTTACGTCTGCTGAAGGCATATTATCTTAGCCTTCATACAGGAACCAATATAGAATGTTGGAATACACAATTCACCTTGAGATAGAACTAAATGATTTTTACAAAGTGTGATCACACTGTACATACATACATACACACATACATGAATGGTCTGTCAATTGGAAGGACAATAATCCACACCCTATTTACAATAAATGATGGAAGTAACTGGAATTGATTTGGTTCTTTACCCTGGTAACTCTATGTACACTGCAATTCGACTGCCGATGGGTTGTCTTGTAGTTGGCTAAGTTACAGTTATGGCTAATTTACACGTTTTTTTATCGTTCGTACGCGCCCGTGTTTGATTAGACACCACGGACGAAATGTCTTCGAACGTTACGATATGGCCGATCAAACATGGACGCGAATAAGTGGCACAAAAAACGGAAAATTCGTATCATTGAAATAGACGTTCGAACGTTTACATTTTTTAAACGATTTATGTTTCTTGTCAATTTCCTGGTCTAGAATACTTTTCCCTAGCCCATCTCCTTTGCAGAGGACCGTAGGTCACATCTGCATGTCCTCAAAATGACATCATCAACGGTTGTAACTCAGAGAATATAAATGTCACCATTATTTGCTACAAAACTTTGACCCAGCTTCACGGCGTGAGACGGATTCTCTACCGGCCCGATATGGGAGACCCGGTCAATTTGAGCTTACGACAGGGTTGATAACGATCATATCCACGTTTGAACATTCTCTTGAAGTCCTCGAGGAGAAAAAGACACCACCATTCACTGTTTGGATGGTAGAGTGCAATCAACGTGTGGACCATTTTGTGGTTAAAACAATTGTTTCACACCATTTCTATATGAAGTCAATTGCAAACCTGTCAATATCAGTCCATCAGCGTTCTGCCCTAGCGTTATGGAAAAATCCTGATCAGTACGTAAATGCAGGACACAAACGACGAGCAACATCATTGACAAGAGCATATGGCAATAAATGTATTTCCCAGATCCCAGATTTTATGCGTCGGTGAAAACCAAAAACGTGCAAAAACACATTAAGAAAACAACTCATTTCAGAAGTGTTAAGGGAAGCTCTTATCAATATACCAGCCTATGGTTTGCTCAGCTTTGTCCTTTCATCGGAACGTTGCCCCTAGTCCTGTTTTGAACTCTGACTCTATCAGGCAGCTACGTCTAACTGTTTTAAACACGTCATCGCATAACTGTGTTCCTTGAAGCCATGAAAAATGTGCAAGTTTGTGGTTAACATACACCTAGTATAGGGGCAGATACTTTTTAGACGATGAATAAAACAATACTCGAAGTTTTCCGGCGGAAAATGATTTCCAGAAATCAATCGACCATATGTTACAACCGATTCGTATTCAAAACACGATAACGACAGATGAAAGTTTTGTTAGTTCCCTCGTTAGCTATCGGTAAAAAACATACAACTGCAATCTGCCCCTAACTTGTGTTATACCTACTCCGAATAATTATCGTGTATAGAACAACACGATGACGTTGTGGAAGTTGTCGTTCCACGCAGCCTGAGCCCTGACAACTGGTCGAGAAGTACAAGAGCGCCATCTTCTGTCATCCGATGATACATCCGATCAAAAAGTCGGTCAACAGTTATTGAACGGGGATGCCCTACAAACTCTACAAACTTTACGTCTGTATATCAAACCAAGAAATTGTCGTATATTGACCGATAAATTGTCAAATTCGAACATTTGATCATAACTTGGTTGATGACTAAACTTCGTTCGATTTACATTTTATTGGTTGAGTTTGGAAATATTCTTTGGCAGTTTGGAATCCACCGTTATATTCATCCCTCGCATATCATGACCCATCAAATGTGTCTGAAACAACATTTCACGCGTGATAATAGGCAAGATAAGATGCAAATACCGAATACTACCATAGCTGCCAAACCTACACTATATAGTTTCAAACGGTACTCAGCTAATTATGATCGGGTGGGAGAGAACTGAAGGTATCCCCTCATTTCGTAAGAGGAAGCTAAAACGGGATCTGCAAGTTTCTCCATCTTAAAAACACACATATAACGATAAGGTGGCTATGTTTCAGTTTATTCCTACTCAACTTAAGTTTGTCAATGACCCCACACCACCTTGCACTTCTTAAACATGGGAGCGCATATATGGGACATACATCGGAAAGTGCCATACCCGCTGGCAATTCAGACACATGATTATTTGAAATATTTTCAGCTTGAAGAAAACGCTATAATACACGCATCATTTGATTGCTGAAGCACTGGAATATATAGTTTTCGCAAATAAAAGAGCAATTAAAATGAACTTCAATAATTACCACAAACTTCTTCTACGGCCAATCTCTTTCAACCTCTTCACTCTAGTCACATCTACACACCGATCTCGCAGAATTCGATATCTTTTATACATTGTGTTTTGACACACTGGAGTGTAGAAGTGTGTAGAAAATTCGTAACAAAAATAAGACCAGATTAAGCAAGTTGTCCAGCAGATAGGCTACAGTGACGTGAAACCGATGTCCTCCTTCATTTTACTGGAAAACTCTCACTAGTCAAATCGTGTGTACATGAAGCTTTAGAGTGTACACATGACGAGATGTGTATGGTCAACTGAGGTCAGCAAAAGTCAAACTCAAAAAAGAAAATGGGAATATTGTTTTAATATCCTATTGACCTTCCGTCACTCTGGCTTCATATGATCAAGTTGATATATTCGGCCTTTATATTTTATATAGAGTTATTGATCTCTGTCATTTAAGAACAAAAAAATGTTGGTATCGTACAGCTGTTTAGCACATTTTCTGCATCACTGGAAAATAATGATCTACCAAATCAACTCTAATGAAACATCCACGCCCCTGGAAATTTCTCAGTAGTGAATTTTTCAATCCTCCGACTTCTAGAATGTAATACCAGTCCCAAATTTAAAGTTAACGTTCTTTCCAGAAAGTTACAGTGAGCCAACAAGGTTTAAGAGTAGTTAGCCGTAGCTGGACCAATTTGCTACCCCGTGTAACCCCCTTTTTTCTTTCGTCTTGTACTATCTACTCGAATCTGCTAGTTGATCAGTCATATCACAGCTTCGCTTCTTTTTTCTTTTTTTACATTTACATCATTTTCGATCAGCAATGCCAACGCCCATTCCTGAATCGACTATCTATTTATTTTTCGTAGCTTCTAAGAATGTTATCGGTTGCATCGATAACGTCTCCGCTGCGCAGTGCACAATCATCCGCGTTAAGACCAGCATCGGAATGCTTCATAATACCAAGGCCGCGTGCCCCAAAACTTGCTCCGGATAGCAGCTCTCGAAAATGACAACAAGACCGCTTATCACGACGGCCGGGATCATTGCCCGCTCGACTGCTCCATCTCCATGTAGCTTGGCGCCGATGAGAGGATCTTATAGGTCACTATGGCTGTGAGCAGAGATATCACGATTAGGGACAACCGGTCGACGACCATCGATGCGAATTTCCAGTCGTATATCTCTTGCTCGTCGCGTTCCTGTCGTTCGTGACGTTCGTTTAGCGCTCGAAGTTCCTCTAGGATGAGACAGAGTTCCCGGCTCCGCTTCTCCCGTGGGCCGGCAGCCCCTTCGTTCACCATCGGTTCGCGTTCGTCCCGCGTGTAATTAGCGTACTTGATTCCTATTAGGTTCACGTCATTGAGATAACTTCCGCTCTGATTGGCCGAGCCGTTGCTTCTGCGATCCCTATAGGTCGGTGCGTTTTCGAGTAGCTCTATTCCCGGATGGGCCTGACCGGCTAATTTGTCTCTTTCAGCATTTGAACACAAAGGTTTGTATACCCTTCCTGGCTGTTTCATCCAGAGAAAGGTAGGTAACCATTCTAGAAGTATCTTGCGAACCTGGTTGTGGAAAGATTGAACATAATTATTTTGGAAAACGATTATTGACGACCACATAACCCCCTCCCCCCTCATGTTTTAACTCATCGACTTAACTACTTGTATACTCTTCCTGCAACAATTCATTATATAACCTCAAACTCTAAAGGTCGAAGATTACAAGGACATTATTTTATAAACACAAAAAATGATCCTAACCGCAGTAAGAATATGTGTCACGAAATATGCCATGTACTGATTTTTGTGCAGTGACAATTAAAACACGTATCATCCTACACTCTAGTCAAATTGACTAGAATACATATCAAATGGGCCACGAATAGAATCTACTCCGTCAAATATTCGATTAGATTATATT
>JAODTT010569716.1:0-12000 GCA_025400115.1 Pentamera pediparva
CACTATCGTCTGGTAGTAATTGCTGGAGAAGCGACGGCGTCATTTGTATGACGTCACTACGAAAATCGCCCGAGTGCAATTCAATATCGATATTCGATACGTTGTATATCATCACTATGATATGTCAATGCAAAATTAGTTCCGATAATACTGTGGAACGATTCTTTGTTGCGGCGTCATGCAAACGACGCCTTCGCTTTTTCGCCGGGTGTTGCGAGACGATATTGCCCCATTAACGTTGACTCGTTGATTGTCACGCTCGATTTGTATGACATGCATCCTTTTCGATGGACCTCTCTGTTTCCGTGCGTACCCCCGTCATATCAGCACGAATGTGGGCATCGACCGTGAAGTCGCGGGCATCCACCGCAGGTTTCCGTAAATGGCAGAAACATCATTCGAAATTGTTATGAGTACGTTGACTTTTATGCCTATCCGCCTGATCTATCTTCATCCGAATAAATAACATAATAACTCAAGTAATAAAATTACCATCGGGTTGTTCACGTTGATATGCTGGTGCTTCGATCAGCAGATCAGGATTTGTAACTCTTACGCATTGAGCACCGGTATGAACTTGTGGCTTCCAGTACTTTTTATTTTAAATAACATACAACAAAGGTGTCAACTTGCGCCAGGGAGTTTCTCATTGTATTGTTTACTTTCGTTCTTTTCCTGTTCAGTCGACTGACATCTATACATCCAACGTCGGTCAACTGAGGAGAAAGCTACACGGAATGAAACGAACGTTTAATAATTTCTCCATCGATACACAGTGTTTGAGCTGAACACATCTACGAGGCCTAGTGGGGCTCCACTTTGAATCTCAGTCGTTAAAAACACTTATGTATCATAAACGACGCCGTAAAACACCAAACGTGTACTTGAATCGTGCTGACTTGTTCAATAGCACGTTGGAGTCTGACAAGGTCCAAAACCTTCAAACGTAAAGCTGTCATCAGTTGAAGTTACGATCACCTCTTAAGAGCGTATAAAACAAACAACAAATATTCGGACGTAGCGGGGTAATTGCAGCATACAGATGAACCAATTTTTTACCCAATTATGCAATGTTTTTTACTCGAGGACAACTGTATTCTTTAGATATCTCCCAACCTTATTAGAATGACGCGAAGAAAAAACACTGAATTGAGAGCCAGACTTGGCGAGATACGCGACAAAACTCCTCCGCCTGCCCGCAGTGAATTTTCTGTACAGGTGCGATTTTGTGCTCCTTTATGTTTGTAATTATATGAATCATGGAATATATCCACGGGAGAGCATGTGGAACAGTATAGCTTATTCAGAGTATGTCCTGTTAGGATAATGATCTACCGACATGTCTAAGAGATGAGAGATGAACATATCATTGCTGGGAACTTCCGGAAAATGGACGTTCTCATGAAATATTCTCGATCTGATGTCACACGGGTGAGGCTCATCAAACAGAATCAGTCTCAGCATTCTTCAGATGCAAAGAGTACCCAGTAGGACTCCACAACATGTTGATACACACACAGGTGCTCAATACCAACCATGGAGGACAGTCTTACAGCGCTGGGGAAATAACTTGATTATTCGCTTGTCGCGTGAGCCAAAATGAATACTTGGGAGTAAACAGCAGGAATTTACAAAAGTAGACATGTGTCATCGAGAGACACATGAAGTCAACACCGAAGAAATTGAGTTCACATTACCGGTACCCGCACCTTGTTACACCTTGTTAGAAAGCTGTGTTAACTGTTGGCATCATGCAGACGCTTTCTCTAAAACTGTTCATGAAAGTTGTACAGATTTTATAGAGTTTATCCGCTTCTAATTTTGCTGAAGGGAGAAGTGCTGATAAAGCAGCGTGGTTTTGTCAGGTAGAAACCGTATAGGCTCATCTACTCATCAATTCATCCATGCTTGTCACTTGACTTGAACAATTGCTATCGCAAGCATAAAGTGATTAATTTCAGATCTAAAGCCTTCTCAATTCCCCATTCAATATCGACTCAGTTAGTTATCAGCCTGAAAGGATTTAGGGTTGATTTCCCCCTTGCATCATATCTCGAGCTGTATCTGGAATACGTCACGGCAGACTTCTCAACAAAATCGATATATCAGATTTAGAGAAAAAAATATTCGAATGCATCGAAATTGCGATCTGCTCATTATCCCAACAGATGATATATTGTCGTCAATTTGCCATTTCATCAAAATTCACTGATGCCGGTCACAGTAGCAACAGTTGTCATTGTGGGGTACCCCATGGTTAGGTACCTATCGGTAACAGAGGGGCCCAGTAATGAGGTGCATGCAAATAGGTTTCCGTTTGCGTAAGAGAGCGCGCGCGTCAGCGTGTTCGTCAGAGCTTTGATGTTTTTTTCATAAATATCTTGAGTTTGGAAGGGCTGAACTCATTCACATTTTATACAGGGTTGAAATGGCACAAAATACATTGTTTCCTGTCGAATGAAGGAGAAATTCGAGAAATCAGAATTTGGATCGGAATTCCCTTATTTGGGGAAGAAGAGACTTTTCATCATTCCCCAAGATAATTGGCAATTACAATGGTCGGAAGATTTCTAACTTTGCAAAATGTTGAAAAGGCCCATAACATATCCCATATATACGACGAAAAAAATTGGAAAACGTGGAATCTGGAGAGGCATTTTTCTCGATATTCAAGAACTTTCGACTGATTTGAAACTTCGCAAATAGGTGAAAATTCACAAATAACACGTTTTCTCACAAAAATAGGCAGAACATCCCAGGAATGTGGGACTTGGAGAGAAAATCCTGATTCTCACCATATTTGTTTTATTTTTCAAGATCGTTGGTGATCGCAATGGTCAAAATATTTCAAACTTTGCAATGTGGGAAAATAGCACTAAAGTGGCGAAAATAAAAAAATATGGAATTTGGGAGGGATTTTTTTTTGTGATTCACATTGATTTGCTCTGGGATATTCATTTGCTCTAGAGTGTATTAATTTATTCCTGCTTCGTTCCAATATATACATTATCAGCATATTTGTCTGGGTGAGTCGAAGACAGACATAATGGAAGTCGAGCCACTGAGCTCTCTCATGCGGACAGAATCCAGAAGCGTGATGTCTATCGCCCACGAGCGTTGGTCGACCAGTAAACCACACGTTGGTTGGAACTCCCAGAGTTAACTGTCAGTTTACTACATCTGTACACCACTTTTGCAACGATGACGTTTGGGTTTGTTATCAAATTACGTACATGGGTAAGGGCAATCATCTATGAACGACCTTCTTGTTAAAATTGCGTGAAGACGATTCAACGTGACATTTCATGCAAGAGGTATGCAGGCCTAACAACTACAATGTATAATCGTTGAAGATTACGTATCACCAGTGCTATCAGGACTATTGTAACGCACTCTCCACAGGCCTGAACAATAACTTTTGACAATGCAACAGTGAAAAAATATTGCCCAATCGAATAGATAGTTGCACGGGTTCTCTCAACCCATTTTTATAATAGTTAGATTTCTGCACATTGATGCCATGTCTACACATTTGAGATACATCACTTTCCTTAAATGTATATTTTGCTACCGAAATAGGGACTGAAGTGCATCCCCCATACCCAAGAGTAGATGTGTTTCTATTAGACATCGTAAAATGGTTTTGAGCAGAGATGTACCCCGTGTATGGGAATGGCATCCACTGCCTCGAAGCGCGCGTTTTCTCAAACGTAATGTTTCCTTTTCCTAATATCCGTCAATTCCTAGATTGTTCCGTCCATCTGAACGTTGTGTCACTTTTGATTTTAGGAGGACGCCATTCCATTATTGCTCCATTGTGAGGTTGAGGTTCTCCATCCAAAACGCAATCCGCTAATGAATCGGATGTCAAAGACCGTAGTGTTTATAGCTCAGTAACTCAATCAGTAGCTTACTCTGAGAGTACCTTGGTAGGATGTTGAGCACCGTCCGGCCAGTCGACGTGACACATGTAAATATTCCGAAGACTAGTGGAAGAAAAGTGAAACATTTTTGCGACACAAAGACGTAGATACTCGAGAATATGTGGAACGCCTGGAAGCCAACAATTATTTCCTCCCTGAACGTTGTCAATTCTACAGAAACAATTATACTTCATCGTTGTTTGATTATAGTGAGTTTCCGAACATATGGAACGGAATTCATTAATGAATCAAATATCGAGATCTTGATGTAGACATATTTTTTCATGCGCTCCTTTCCAAAATTATTGCAATGTTATATGTATGTTCGAAGCTTTCTTTGCAGCTAAATATAGGATACCGTTACTAATGGAAACAGCTAAAACAGTAGCTTACTCTGCGAGTGCCTCGCTAGGATTTTCTTGGCTCGCTGACGTGACTCGAGTGAATATTTTGAGTATTAGAGGAACATTTTCCGAAGATTGTAAGGACACAGGCAAGGATATGTTAAACGTCTGGGAAACAAAGATTTCTCCCTCCATGAACGCTGTCAATTTTACAGGAATGTGGGGATTCGAATATCTCTATAGGGAACTAACTAATGAATCAAACATCGATATCGTGCTGTAGACATACTTATTGTATGCGTTTTCTCTGGAATTACCAGAACGTAATACCTATGTTCGCAGCTTCATTTGTAGCTAAATATGGGGAGGTGTTGCTGTTATCACTGCCATCCAAACAATACATTAGCGTATTGATCCATTTGTTCTATCGCATCTGACGATGACTGACGAGGCGTGGATTTTAGGCGAGAACCATGTGAAGATACGTCTGCAAGACGCGTAGCTTGGATGATAATAATAATACTTTTCTTATATAGCCTATATCACTTCTTTACAACTGTCTCGAACACATCACAGATATTGCCCCTGATCACCAGTGTCTCAACCCTGCACTATATAGTGCACAACTTCTTTTATGCACCTCGACGCACGGGAGGACATCCCAATAGTTGCAGCCGCATGCCACGCGCACTACATTTTGCAAGTCAGCTCACGGACTTCCCGATTCCACATTGAAAGCGTGAGATAATCGATGAAACATGCCTTGTCTAACAACACCGCGGGAAGACCCCACGGGCTCTGCGTGGTTTAGAACTAACGACTTATTGATTACAAGTCTGGATATCTACCGAGCCAGCTAATCCGCCTCCACGATCATGTATCCATCCGTACATCATTATCCATGCATCTACACATCAATCCATCTAAAATCATTGGACGTCATCGATAATATAATTTGACATACGTGAGTGTACTTGTGCCAAGTGTCCATCATTACGAGCCTGATATTACGCAATTACTTTTTGTTCCCAGTCGCTTGTCCACCGACCCCATTCCAAAAAAGTGACATTGTGCCCAGAAGAATTGTTATGCATCGGTTGAAGAGATGGATTCCAGATACCTATTATCCGAATTTGTCAACCACTCAAATATATCAACATTGTGGAAAGAACTTTCCTAATCATTCAATGCATCGGAGTGGAAATCCATTTTTCTAATATACTCTCAATTCCCCATTTGCCCGAGAGAGTGGTTGGGGTGAAGAGGGAGGGGAGATACAACTTCCTCTCATATGGCGGAGGATTTACAGGAATAATGAATATTCTCTCTTCCAACGTTATTACCAAGTAAATCCCGACGTATCACAGGAAGAAAGTTGTTCATTGTCCAGAGTGCACCAGCTTACCTACAAAGAGCGCGTGGGCAATCCTGCGTAGCTCGCAGCCCACTTGTTCCGAACAAAAATTATTCAAATATGTCGAAGATCGGGTATGCCTGTCATTGGAAAATACTGGGAATATGGAGAATCATACAAGCAAACGGCTACCCTTTCGATTGATCATTCTCGAGTAGCTCCTCTGAGCATTGTGAACGAAATGTTAGGTATGGGGAAGTGAGGTTTGTGCACGTCTGACTGACCATTTGTTGTGATGGTTTACATGTGTAATTGACGAAGGTATCATATGTACTCCACTATGTCCCGGTTTACAACGAATTCCCTCTGAAGCAGTTTGTTCGATGTGAATCTCCCTTGCGGGTACTCGGCAAACTCCCTAATTGGGATATAAACGTCAATCCAGGGGCCAGTCTCGTGCAAACGCACAAGTTTAATAACGTCCATGATTGAGGGATTGCGGAAACTTCATCGCAACACAGAATCTGGACGACAATTTCACTGTTCCGAGCTGATCTCGAACCCGCGACCTAAGGATCATCAGCCGCAGGGGTTACCCACTAGACCACATGCTCGGGTAAAGGTTAACGGTTTAGTTCACTCAACCTCAAAGGATAATTCAAAATAATTGGATAGGAAAAACATTCTTTCTCAACGACAACTTGCAAGAACTTGTTTTGTTGAATCGTTGCCTTGTTTACATCATAAAACCAAAAAACGGCACTGGCTGGGGTATATTCACCAAATGGCTAACATTCGCGTTAAAAGCGCATTGATCCTACGGGAAAATGCGTGAAAACAGAGCGGACATTATCATTATTATTTTGGCAAACTCATTCCTACGCTTCGCAATTTATTATAATTGAGCCAACGAATTCATCGTTCAATGAAGACCATACACTTCATCTTATTTGGCATAAAACATTGCTTTTCCAATAAAGCAACTCCCAATTATTCTTTACAAATGCCAGGCCTTTCTCAGCGTCGATCCATCAGAGTACGTTGCCTCCCTCATTTCTTATCTCCTAAATCAGTTGTGCGTTCCGTTCTCATCGTCTTTCAGCAATAGTGTGTCCATAATTCATCACGAGAGTCAATTCCATGGTATCAGGACAGGACAGTCGCCGGGGGCTGCCGCACGAATCACAAATGGATTAAATAAATTGCAACATCGTTGGGGTGAGGGTTGTCTTAATTTGTCTGGATTTGCAATTGTTTTGACTGGTTATGTCGACTTGTTATCCCAGACTTTTAGGACAAAAACCTAATTATTCCCCTGAGAACAAATGTGGAACGGGGTAATTTTTTTCCAGGAAAAAGTTGTTCAAATTGATCGAGTTTCTACAATTCATCATATATATATTCACCCGTATACCAACCTAAAAGCTACCCAGATATGGCATGATCTAATAGCTCTGTAATGGGTACGCCCGTCATTCCAAATTATGGTTGACGTAACAAGCTCAGCGGAAGGAGTGAAATGAAGGAGATGCGAGGAGGAAATGTGAGTGGAGGGAACGGTGGAAAGAATGTAATAGATCCCACCTCGCAATCTGAAGACTTCCTTGAAGTTGAATCCACTGAGACTGTGTCCACTACGAGCCTGTGCCCGCTCTTTGAGAGCGAACTGTAGATGCTGGACTAACTCTACCTTAATCAGAGACCCTTGGTAAGTCTTGACCCAACAGTAGTAAGTCAACTGAGAGTCAAGTCCTCATGGAAACAGGCAGAGTCTTCACCTGGACAATAACCCACGGTCGGACAACATTCGAACGGCGTGTGAAGAACTGAGCTCGTCCGAAGTGAGTCAGACCTCTGGAGGCAGTTATTGGAGGGATAAAGACGAATACTGGAACGGATGATCCGACGTTCTCGTAATGAGTCGTTGCTGAGTTTCGAATATCGAGGGGAGGAGGGCGGGTTGTGGTAGACAGGTAAGTGTATCGCTTATAAATTGCCATAACAGGGGGTTTGGGCCATTTATTGTGCAGATGGCACTTACCTTTCTACCAATGTTGTGACGTATTGCAGACGTGACACAGGGTTATGGCCGAGGAGAGTTTGAAACTTGTTGAGGTGGACGCTGGAGGACCGCCCTGGCGAAAGAGCCCTCAGCTGAAAGTGTGTCAATCAGATAGTGCGACACGAAGGAAGACAGGTTTCCCACGCTGCTGCCTTCATAATGTCTTCCATGGAAACATTGGCAAACCACGTCTTCGACGTTGCATGTCCTCTCAGGTCAAGAGCCCTTGCTGATTCTCCCTCTTGCAAGTGCGGTTTTGATGAGATTGACGATCCAGCGAGATAATGCACTCTTGGCTGCAGGTGTGTAAACTTCGGAATTAGGAAGAGTTTTTTTGAAGTTCTCAAAGCCTTCGTCTTCTATCTCCAGATACCATTGGAGGGCCCTGACCGGGCAGACAAGCTTATTTTCTCTTATAGATGGCATGGCTGGTATGAAGATCTCGGCTGACGTGGAGGCCGGCGACTAGTTTCTCGCCAGGCACTGTGGGTCTGGTAATAATCTGACGCCGCTTGGGTCAAGACGCAGGAAACATGGTTTTGCGTTGAGTGTGTGAACGCAGCTGTGGCGATGAGCCGAGGCCACTGCAATCAGGAACTAAAGAACCAATGGTTCAGTAGCTCAAACTGGACAAATATTCAAAATGTATGAATGTGTTATGACCTAGTTTTAGTAACATATGCTGTGAAATCCTTTTTTTGTTATCCTCTCCTCATTTTTGTGCTTTATCACTGTCTTACAATGGTCCTATGGTGCTTCATCGCAAGTATGTCAGCTCATATTTCTCAACTTCATCCTCACAATCCATAGAGTGCACATACCTGGCTGTCACTCACTCAGGACATGAGACCAGTGTACATGCATCAAAGACTAAGCCAGTGTGGGGCTATCAAACTTCCTTCAATCAGTTCTGACTGTTTTATCGCCACTGAAATCATATGACCATCTATCAAAAATCTGTGACACTATGCGAACTACCAGGAACATTATGACCCAATTTTCACTTAAACAAATGTTATTGTAGGAGAAGTATCAGAAGAAAGTTTTATTTTTCTACTGACACTATATGACCTCCATCCAAAATTTGTGAACCTCATTTAATAGGAAGCACCACCTATGGAACATTACATCCCAATTTCAAGAAAATCCATTGTTGTTTGTAGGAGAAGTAGCATTTCCCAGTTTTCAACTGTTCTATTGATTCGGACACTATATGACACTTCATCAAAAAATTGTGACCAAGTTTAGGTAGCACCACCTGAGAAAACATCAAAACCCAATTTCGAGAAAATCTGTTGTCATTTGTAGGAGAAGTAGCATTTTGATTAGCATTTTGCAGTTGTTCACCGTTTATTGCTACTGACACTATAAGACACTTTATCAGAAATCTGTGCACTTCTTTCAGGTAGCACCACCTACAGAACATTATATGAAAATTTCAAAAAGTCCATTGTTGTTTGTAGGAGAAGTAACATTCTCCAGTTTGTTGCTGTTTTATCAGTTCCGACACCAATCACACCATATGACACTTCACTATGAACAACTCTTAGGTAGCACCACCTAAGGAACATTAAAATTCAATTTCGAGAAAATCTGTTGTTATTTGTGGGAGAAGCAGCATTTTGAGTAGCATTTTGCAGTTTCCTAGTGTTTCATCGATACTGACACTATATGACACTTTATCAAAAATCTGTGAACAATTTTCAGGAAGCACCACCTACAGAACATTGTATCAAAATTTCAAGTAAATCCATTGTTGTTTGTAGGAGAAGTAACATTTTCCAGTCTGTTGCTGTTTTATCAGTTCTGACACTATATGACACTTTATCAAAAATCTGTGAACATCTATTAGGTAGCACCACCTAAGGAACATTAAAACCCAATTTCGAGACAATCTGTTGTTATTTGTAGGAGAAGTAGCATTTTGAGTAGCATTTTGCAGTTTTTCACTGTTTTATTGCTACTGACACTATATGACACTTTATCAAAAATCTGTGCACAAATTTCAGGTAGCACCACCTATGGAACATTATATCCAAATTTCAAGAAAATACATTGTTGTTTGTAGGAGGAGTAGCGTTCGGCAGTTTTTCTCATAACAGCTCATTATGCCCCCTTGATGACCTGTGACCTTGAACTCTAAGAGGTCAAAGATGTGACATCATTCAATAAACATGTGTTGTCTCAAAGTTTGGTCAACATAGATCACAGACCGACCATTCAGCAGCAGAAAAAGCAAAAGTTCACAGATTGGATAGATAGATAGATAGATAGATATAGTTAAAGTCCCATCACAATAACTCAACCAGCATAACTGGTTTGAGCTAAGACCATACGAACTGAGATAAATGATAAATAAAAACAATTAGAAACATTTCTTTTTGCCTAAAAGAGCACTATCGTCTCGCAACACTCCGCGAAGGAGCGACGGCGTCGTTTGCATGACGCCACGACAAAGAATCGTTCACACGGTATAATAGAGCTAAATTTGCATTAATATACTTGGCCTACAGTGATGATACACGGTCTCGAATATCGATATCGAATTGCACTGCAGTGTTTTTTCGTCGTGACGTCATGCAAACGACGCCGTCGCTTTTTCGTCAGTTGCAACAAGACGATAGTGCCTTTTCGAGCACTCTGATACCAGGCCGTACTGAGTCCTGAGGCCATCTCGATTTGATTTGATTGCTCCTGCGTCATGAGGCCTCGAAAAGCTCACCAAGGAACGAACCCTGGCCGTCTTGATCGTGGATGAGCACCTTCTCTTTTCGACCAGTGCTCAGGGGATGATATCGAAGAAGAGGTGTAACTAATCCCAACTTGCTCCCGGGTCCGCCATTTTACGTCCCCATCCGACGGACGATCAGTGAAATCCAGGATTCGACCACTTCCTCGGAACCTGGAGGAGCGGAGGAATCATCATGTCCAACGTGATTGCTTACAGCTAGAGACGAGACTTGTGGCGAATACCCCGAATACCCCGGACACTCACAAATCCACTGCAAGGCAGCAGAGCGAGGAAGTCGAACTCGCCCGTCGGCCCATCGCAGCTGCATGTACAACCACCTTTAGGGAAAAACGCCGTCTGGAGCCTATGCTGGAATCGAATTCGGAGCCTTTGCATGCAAATAGTCACTGATACCGCTTTGTCACTCATATCATGTGCCCGACCAATGTCCCAAACAATGTCCAAACCCTCCCTGTGACACCTGGTGATCTGCGCAATCCGGCAAAATCGTGGCTTTCCTGTCGGGCAACCCCACCCACCTGACTCATTTGCCCAATGAACAGCTAGTTGCCAGTCACGATTCATTGAGAGCTGACTCGAATGCATCGTCATGTTCTGATACACCTAGACGTAATGTATGTGTCGGAAAATGAGGTTGACTGAACAGAATGTCAGAACGTGATGGATGTGTCGCAACATAATACGGCCAGCGGCCGGGTGTCGGGTCTGCAGCCGAAACCAATGAAATTGAGTTATCACATATAACACATAGTTGTCGTGTTATTCCATATTCATACACGATATCGGAGAGAAACACAAGTTAGGATCAGATTTCTGTGTTACAATTTTTACCGATAGCTGACGATGGAATTGAGAAAACCTCCATCGATAGTTATCTTGTCTTCGATACAAATCGGCTGGGCGTCGAAACTAACTGGCGTTACAGATGTCGAAACATGCAAATGTCAGAACTATGGGCGTCGGAGTTACCTGGAGCGAGTGGTGAAAACATTGGTTCCAAAATATGCAGACTCAGCTGAACTTGTCCACCGTTTAAAGACCACATCGAAACTATATTGTCTAGGCTACGGATTAGTGGGTTTGGCTCTGAACCGGGGAGTTGCGGAGACCGCGACCGAGTCTGCTCATAGCATATACTATTTTTTACGCATGAGCATGAGCAAGTATATAAACAGTAATCCAGCCAGCCATTAGTTCGCCCAGAATGTTAGAAACTGACGCCAACCCAGTCATCATATAGAACATTTAATATGGCGATTTCCCTATTTCGTTTCAGCGAGTCAGGTTGCTGCCGCCCAAATCCGGGAATTTGCCTTGCGCACGCCGATTCCGGATATTTCCGGGAGTTTTGACTCCGGTATCATCGGTGAAATTGACTACAAGGTGTCTAGGTGGGTAATATCTGACCAATATATTTCCTGTTTGAATGATTACTATTATTGATGTCATTGATGGAACGAAAAAACAAATATGCTAGATGAATCGACGCAGTGTGCGTGTGTATGTGACGCCTGGCTTGTAAACACGATAACTCAACCCCACCTGGATGGATGAAGCTCATACTT